>PVJL010002776.1:0-181806 GCA_004026885.1 Lyroderma lyra
AAAAAAAAAAAAAAAGAAAAAAAAGAAAGAGAAAGAGAAAGAGAGAGAGAGAGAGAGCTCTTTCTCTTTGCATCTCAATCTCAAAGTCTCAGGAAGGACTCAATGGACTCAATTCTGATACAAAACCTACTACAACCAATAATCTCATTATTCCAACAAACTGCTCCCATAATAATAATGTCATCAAGAGGAAGGGGCAATTCCATTAAACGGGTGGGGGTGGGGGACGGTGCTGAGCAAAGTAAACAACAAATGTCCACAACGGTCCACTAACATCAAGGGTTGGAAAACAATCTTTTACCGGTTTTAACAAAAGCTTGTTAATGCAGTCATCTCTCTCAATGTTTTGGAGACTTTTATAAGGGCCTCTTAAAGATCAATAGGTCACCAAAACTCAGAGAAATGTCTTTCTAATAGCGGCATTACAGGCCCCGATGGATGAGATATTCAGGGACATGAAAGCTTTCTCAGAATCTTCAAATTACTCCATGTAGTGAGCTGTGAAGGTCCTTTACTCATAAAGCCAGAGAGTGCTGCTCATTGACATCAATCAATACTTGTGTCACTGGCAGAAGTTATTGGGCAGATGGGCTCTAAAAGGAAAACTCTGTCAGCACCAACAAACGCAAAGCAAATGGGATCTAAAAGTGCTGTTCATGTTGGGTTCAAGTCATCACCCTGTGACACCTGGCTCTGTATTTGAGAATGGATTACTGAATCTCTCTCAGCCTCTGTTTCTTCAACTGTACAAAAGCAACAAATAGCAAGGCTATCCTCACTGAGTTGCAAGAATAATGAAGTGTAGAAATGAGATATAGAAAGTCTTAAGTCATACAAGTGTTATTTACTTGTGTTCGTTAAGGGGAAAATGAAAAATAATTGAAATACTCATTTAGAAGGGAATGGTAAATAAGTTTTGTATAATTATTCATATTCTGGCATTAAATTTTTTGCAATAATTAAAATGGAAACAACAAAAAAACTGGGGAAATGACAATGGTACAGGTTAAATAAAGAATATTAATATTATATTTTTCTGCTATGATTTTGTAAATAGTTGGTATGTATATGAAAAAGAACTAAAATGGAAATTCAAATAAAAACAATTTTATTTTTTGAAGGAGGTAGGGTTGGATAAATTTTTAAATTCTCCTTTAATTTTTGTTAGTGTTGTTTGTGTTTAAAATTATATTGTAAAACGTCCTTCTTTAAAATGAAAAAAAAGAAATGAAGCTTTGTCACATATCACTCATAGTTGTCCTTCTCCTGAATAGTCTGTGGCAGCCATGAAATTCTTGACCTTTTCCCTGAGTCCTGGAGAATTGCATTAGTCTTAATGAAGTCCTGAGCCCAGCGACAATACTTGAAGGTAAAATTGCCCAAAGGTTGAAGTAGATTTAAAAATACTGCATTTTAAATAAAGATGGAAGCATAAAGTTAGGACACACGTGAGCAAGTTGGCACAATTCCCATTTTTTTCTCTGCCCATCATCCATTTGCCCTTCTTCTGGTATATGTACCCAGTCATCCTCTGGGAGAGCTCTCCCTCCCCTTCTCAGTCAATGTGTTCCGGATGGAAATACATTACAGCAGGTTATTGAGGTTTAAGTCTATAAGCCTATCTGTCAAGAAACATGAAGGTTCTAAGATTTTATCCTGCTTGCAAAAACACATTAGCCTGCTATCATTTCATGGATGCTGGCAGAGAACATAAGACTTGTTGAAAGACACAAACACACACACACACACACACACACACACACACACACACACACACACACACACACTGTATTACTCATAGCAAAAGCGGTAGCCAATGTCAGCATATTTGGACTGGTCACCCAAACTCCGATTCCACAGAGTGACTAAAAGGACCAAATGACACCTGCATTCATAGTGGGTTGTGTTACAGCAGAGATACTTAGAGCTGAGGACCCAGTACATTTTGAGAAAGCAGAGAACATTGTAGCCAGCAACAAGTCAGCCTTTCCCCACTTAATACCCTCATGCAAGCTGTAGTCAAACTGTAGTGCCTTGACCTACTCAGTTGACCATGTAACTAGCTATAGAGCTGCTCAGAGGAAGGAGAAAGAAAAGTCTTGCACCCTGGTAAACCCAGAAAGTACATGCAAAACCACAGGGCCATTCATCTCCTAACAGTATCATATTTACTTAGCTATATATGGGGATGTGCATGCGACCCAATCAGAACTGCTGATACAGAATGAAACCTTTGAAGCTTTTCTTTCAGATGACAAGTGTTTTATTTCCCACCCCACCTCTATCTCAGACAAGACTCTAGAAGTCATCATCTGGTCAATGAAGAAAAATCTATGTGAGAATAGAGTCCATTCAAAGAAAGCAGAATGGAGAAATGAAGAGATTAGAAAAATTGATTCTGATGTCATCATTTAAACCAACTGTATAAATAAAGCCAGGCTTAAACCAAGCCATCTACCTCCAGAATTTTCATTTATGGAACAAAATTTGGGTACGGTTTTCTATCACTTTCTACCATTAAGTTCTAATGGACACAAATATCAATGTAAACCTGTATTAAGGCTCTCCAGAGGAACAGAACCAATAGGATTTATAGAGCAATATAATAGAAATAGATGGATGGATAGATACTGAGAGAGGGAACTTTATTATAAGGGATTGGCCCATGTGATTATGGAGGCTGACAAGTCCCTAGATTTTCAGTTGACAATCGGGAGACACAGCAGAGCAGAAGGTATAATTTCAGTTCAAGTCTGAAGGCCTGAGAACCAGGGAAGCGGATAGTGTAAGTTCTAGTCTGAAGGTCATAAGGCTCAAGACCCAGGAAGTTAGTTTCAGTTAGAGTTTAAGGGCAGAGGAAAATCAATGTCCCAGCTCAAGGCTGTCAGGCAAGAGGAAATTTCTCTTATACGAGAATCAGTTTTTTTGTCCTCTTCAGGCCTTCAACTGGTTGGATGATTCCCACCCACACCAGGGAGAGCAATCTGCTTTATTCAGCCTACTCATTCAAATGTTAATCTCATCCAGGAGCACCCTCACAGATACATCCAGAATAATGTTTGACTAAATGTCTGGGTACCCTTTGGCCTAGTCAAGTTGATCCATTAAATAAATAGCCTAAGCACTTCTACTATTAAATTATATTAATTAAATGCTATGAATGTGCTTAGTCTTTTCTTTAGTGAATGTTTAAAGTCCTTAACTAATTTAACTTCACAATTTTTATTCTTCCATACTCTTGGAAAAATGAGGCTCTTTGATGAATCATTTGTCGATTCATTTCATCCAAGGTTTTGTCAGGGATTTTAAGAACTTAAAACTATACTATCATAGTTGTGTGGCTTCTTAGACTAAACTGAGTCTACTGGGCAAAATCTTTCTTTATTATAAGTACTATTTCCACATTCACATTTCCCCTCTTCCCGAAATAAAAATAGGGGCAAAAAAGAGGGGGAAGGGAGAATATTTTTAAGATAAATATCTGCTTGGATTTTCTCATGTTATTTCAAGTTCACAATTCTATTCATTCGATATTCATTTTGTATGCCTGGCTTTCATCATCATGATTACCCATTTAGTTACATTTTATCTGAAATAGCCAGTTATCATTTATTTCAGTGAGACTGAGAAAAGACTTTAGGCCTCACTTCGAGGCTTTTCTGAATCCTTATACATATTTCTTTGTGTTAACTTACCAGGCAGCCTTTAATGGGGCTACTGTGTAGATAATTAGCCTTCTAATAGTTTTGGGTACATTTAAAACTAGCTTGATTTCATTTCTGTCCCACACTAAGTCTTCATATGTGATTCATCCAAATATTGCCCCCTCCCCAGAAATTTCTTTTCATAGAGGTCCATAATCAATCAGTCAGGGGACCAATTAGCCAAGAAGAAAGCATGTGAATAAAACTTAATTCACAATGGAGGGGAATTCCTTTTCATTATTGTTCGGTGCTCTCTACCTTGGCTATGGAATGGAAACTCCCGGCCTCTCCAAAAGATGCTGAGGCACTTGGTAGAGCATTTTAGGCTTCTTGGAGAAGAACTGGGAGGAAAGTTTTCCTTCATGGCTCCTCATGACAGTAGAGAGCAACCAACAGGAATGGTCAAATTATGGCTCAGGCTCTCTTATCTGCCAGCAAGCAAAGGTCTCCTCCCTACTTCTTCCTGTCAGTAAGCTAAAGAGAGAATTATTCCCTCCGCCTCCCAGCAAAGGAAGCTCTAGGTCTTCTACTTTTCAATTTGTGACTAGTGGATTTGTCAGAGAGGTTGGAAAGCCTGAGTTCAGCCTTGGGTCAAGCCACAGTCTCTAAGCCACCAGATACCTGAAATATAGCTGGTATTGTATTGCAACTAACACTAGCTTCTTGTGTCTTTTTGAATTGGTTTAGAATCTGGAGGAGAAACTAGGTAATAGGTATGATCAGCTCCTTTCAAACCACAAATATTAATATATACCAAAGCCTTGAGAGAACTGGCAGAGTTAAGTGGGCTACTATAAAAACATGACAGCAAGTTCCTAAGAAAATACATGATTGGAAAACTAAAACCAGTCATGTGAAGTGTGGGGAAACTTCTATCTCTTCCATTCTTTTTCATATCCATCACTAGATATGTTTACATAAGGTAGTTCTGGTTGAAAGATATTGTGGACAGCATAAGTTGTAATATATTAGTCACAAGATAGCTCTCTAAGTTTCCCTTTAGCTCTAGTTTCTGAGGTACCATCATTTAATCATTCGTAAATGATTAAACAAAAACTACAGTTTATGTTTACAAAGCAAATGACACGTATTTTTCTTACTATCAAGCTTATGAATATAATGACCTCTATTAAAAAAACTAAAAATAATTTGTTGGGAGGTATAAAAGAAAACTTGAATAAATGGAGAAACAGCACATCCCTGGGAAAAGAAACAATCAAGCGTTTTAATTATTCCCAAATTAACTTGCTCTTTTAATGCAAATCAAATAAAAATCTGAATAAAATACTTGGAAACTACACAAAATACTTTTATTTTCCCCACTCAATTCTTTATTATGAAACCTTTAAAAACAAACATAAAATTTGGAAAAAAATAGTATAAAGGATATCAATATATCCACCACTTAGATTCAATAATTGTAAATATACGAGGGCTGTCCGGAAAGTATCCAGCCATGTATTTTTTTTTTAAATTACATGGCTGGATACTTTCCGGACAGTCCTCATGTACACACACTGTATGTATTTATGAGGGAGGACCCCAAAAAACAGAATTATCTTCTGGAGGGCGGGCCCCTTGTAGTACAGGTTTCCCTGCCTAGGTGAGTGTTCTACAAACCCATCTGCATCAGTGTACCAGCTGACGTTGTTGTGAGAGGTCACGTTTGGCTTCAGTGAACTGTTTTTGGAGACTCTTTCAATGCATTTGCCCATTTCATAATGAGTGATTTACACAAACAATGTGTGGCATGAAAATGAATCTGTCACACCACACTAAGTTAATCAGTTTTTTACCAAAAACAGCATGGCCCCCATGCTACACTCTCTCTCTTATTAACCCGATCTCTCCCCAAGCAACTTCTTTTTGTTTCCCCCAAAAAACAAAAGTCCTCGAAGGGAAATGTTTTGCCTAAGTGAAAGAGGTAAAACAAAAAATGACAGAGGCACTAAAAGGCATCAAAATTGAGGAGTTCAAGAACTGTTTTGAGCAGTGGAAAAGGCATCTTAATATGTACATTGCATCAAATGGAGCATATATAGAGATGACTAAAGTTTAAACATGTAAGAATAAATACACAATTTTCTATAAGTAAATTCCAGTTTTTTGGGGGCTCCTCCCTCACATATATACATCTCATACATGTAAATTATTATTTATGCTGTTTTTGTGTTGTTGTTGAATCATATAATGAAACTAAGTTCTAAACATCATTATACTTCACCCTAAATCCTTCAATATGAATCTCCTTAAAATAAATTTTCCCATATTATTACAATAACATGATCATGTCTAAAAAAATTGAGTGTTATTTTCTAATATCTATTCCATATTTAAATTTCTTAATTGTCCTGAGAATGTCATTTATTACTGCTTTTATTTTTCAAATCAGAATTTAATCACAAGTCACAAGTTACATTTAGTTATTGTCTCTTTAGTCTCTTTTGTTGTAGAAAACAGTTCCTCCACTTTATAGTTCATGTCTTTGGCTCTTTGAAAATAAATTTGTTGTTTTGAAACTAATTTTGAAATATTTGGAAAATAATTTTGATGTTTTGAAAATGTCAGGCCAATCCTCTTGGCTTGAATGGGTCTGATTCTCTCTTCATGCTATACTTTAACTTGCCTTCTACTCTCTGTATCTCTTAAAATGCCTGATTAGGTTCAGAGGAAAAGTTTTAATGAGAGGGCTTCTCAGGCCATGCTGCACCGCAGGAGGACTCACATAGTCCAGGTTGTCCCACAGTTCATTACATGGGTAAGATGGTGACCACTGGATTTCTCCATTGTACAGGTGTGGGACCTTTTTTTTCCTTTATAATCAGCAAATATCCTGGGGAGAGGAGGGAAACAAAATTATTTTCAAGTATATTTGGAAGAACTAATAAATAAAAATATCAAGTGAAGTTTAGAAAAAAAAAGAGTAACTAAGAGTGACTACTCCTAACTGAATTAAAATGTATTTTAAACAATGTGAAAATGGAGAAAGATTAGCCCCCTAAGGGGATAACTAGCCTTCAGATAGCCTCTGTTAGATGGCTTTGGTGAGAGAGTACCCACCCACCGGTTGGCACTTTCAGTTAAAGGGTGAGTATGTCACAGGAGCTCTTGGCTTGGCTGATTCCTGGGTCCCCTGGGTCGCCTTTGATACGTCACATGAACACACACACACACACACCCCAAACTGGTATAGCTGCCTCCGAAGACAATGCTTTTGTTGACTCTGTCCCATGTTAGTTAAGATTACATTAGTACAAAGTTCTTTTCCACAGACGTCCATTCAATAGACACATTAGAAAAGAACAGATGATGCTTGTAAAACGAAACAAATTCAGACAAAAATAATGGGTCAGGATGCAATAGGGTTTCCACATCCATCCTGGAAGGCAGTCTTCCCACTCAGGATTGTGTCGGGGCAACCTTAAAACTAAAAGAAAAAAATACTCAGATAATGGCCCAAGTGAGGGTCATGAGAGAATGAAGGGGAGAATACAGTGCAGTTCCAGGCAGACTGGAAGTGGGGTGAGAGCCAGACCAAAGGTGATCGCAGGGCTGCTGGCCCAGGCGGGCGGACCTCAGGGGGAACGCAGTAGTGTGATGACATTCTGTTTCTCCTGAGTCTGCCTCTCTGCCTCTCTTTGCCTTTCTCTATATGTAGACCTAACAGAAATAAATACATTACTATCCACACTTCTCCCAGCCCACTCCTGAAACTGCTGGGCTCTGGAACAGAAAAGATGGTGTTCCTAAAAAGGCCTTTGTTCTGCCTTGTTCCTTGATGAGTTTCTGCGCCCAGGAGGTGCTGCTGGAAGCTGAATTACTTTGTCTGATAGAGCCACACAAATGCTATGCATGTGTGAAGTGAAGATATCACTGTCCTTAGCAATGGCAATCTGGGAAGCCTAAGAATGTGCCTTAAATTGGGTAAGCTACTCTGTGAGGAGTCTCACCTGGGTTCTTCCCCTCATTCTAGAGCTGCTCTTCTAGGATGAAGGGTTGGTTCAATTGGATTGACCTACATAGTGGGTTATATACTCTGCTAGTTTAACCAAAAAGCGTCTCCTCTCACTAATGTTTAAGAATGAAGACAGCACTTTGATTACCAATCCGCTGGCATGGTCAGTCCGTTGTTCTGCTGACAGTATCTTCCTGTGCTCACTTCCCCTTACTCCTTCCTGAAATCAGCTCAGACAATGTCAAAGGACAGTTCAGGCAGTTGTACAAGACTCAAAAACATGGGTTAAACAAGCTGTTCTTAGGGAAAAGCGTGGTCCATACTTCTTGGATAATCAAGTTCCACTGATAATGGTTAACTCTCCCTACTCATTATTTTTCTTGGAAGTCACAAGCTTTCACTGGTCTCTCTTTTTATTAAGTCTTTGTGATGACAGAATCTGGGATCAGTCTAAGAACATGTATCCAACCTAGATATGGTGTTGTTTACATATGTCAATTGATCAATAAGAGTCATTTCCAATTGAGTAACTTCTGAATGTTACACTAAAGATAAAGCAATTATGTAACAAGGTGACATCAGCTGACTGTCTTGTTTTTCATTATCCTGCAGTTAAATTTTTGCAGGATGCATTTGGAGCCCAGACTATGAGCTTCTGCTTTGGATATGTAGTGAAAATAATAACCAACCAACCAACCAAACAAACAAACAAACAAATAAATAACTGGTTTAAATTTTTTTCTTTAAGACACACATTCTTTTAATAGCCATATACTACTGACATTTTTCATAAAAACAAAATTGTGCTTAAAGCATAAAATCTAAATAATTTCTAGAAATAGTTACACTAATAACAACAGCTAACAATCCTTGAAGGCTTACCACTCACTAGGTACCACAGATGATAGAAAAACATTTAACAAACAGTATGTTATGGGCCCTTGTGGGCAGCGTTTGAGCCAGAAGCCAGGTCTATTGAGAAAATAGGTTTAGCAAGACTACCTATCTATTTGGATTCCAAAGTTCAAAGGTCTTGCAAGGCTGCCAGGAACTTGGTGAACAAGGTATGAGGTTTCTGGCTGGCTAAGGGGAAGGAGGAAAACAATACTGCCCGAGAGGCAGAGGAACCGTTAAGTTGTTGACTCAGGACGAAAGGATGGGGGATGGACAACTGTGTTTCCAATTAGGAAATTACACCCCTTGCTGTTCTTGGGACATAAAATAAACCAGTTGCAGACCTGAAGGGTCTCTGTGTCTCCATCAGAGCACAGGGAACCACCCGGTCCCAGCTTTGCTATCTGCTATGTTTGTGTGTGTGTCTGTGTGTTTTTCTTAATTCCCCGTCTCCTCCCCTCTGGTTCCGTTCCCCACGCACTGGTGGTGGCAAGCACTGACTGATCAGAACTGCCATTGGCCTTAGCGCTGCAGTAGGATAGCTGAGGTCTGCTACCCTGCTGAACAATAACTCTGAGTCATGAAAAAGTGTGAGAAACCTAGAAGGACGAGCTGGGCAGGGGACAGGGTTATCTGTGTGTGTGTGTTGGGGTGAAAGGAAGGTATGTTCAGGAGAGCTGTTTACTAACTGACATGGAAATGTTCCATATTTGAAACCACACCTGCTGATTATCAGTGCTGCTGTGCTGGAGTCCCTATTCCCACCGCAGCCCTGGGAGAGAAGATCCTGCATCTATATCCATTTTATAGATGAGGAAATGAAGGTTTACAGAGTTTAAAGATCTTGCCCAAGATCACACAACCAGAACAAGAAAATAACTAATTAAAATGATAGATTATTTTGTGAGCTATTTTAGGTTTACAGAAAAAGTGAAGAGTAACAGAGTTTCTATGTATTCCCTCACCCACCCACCTCCTGTTTCCCTTATTTTTAACATCTTGCATTAGTGCAGTACATTTGTTATATTGGATAAACTCTTATTGATACATTAGTAACTAAAGTTCATAGTGTTCACTTTTTGTGTTGTGCATTTTATAGATTTTGATAAATGTATAATGACATGTACAGTACATTGCAGCTTCACACAGAATGGTTTCATTGCCCCCAAAATTCTCTTTGCTCCTCCTATTCATGTTACCCTGCCTCCCCTTCACCCTTGGCAACAACTGATCTTTTCACTGTTTTCATAGTTTCGCTTTTCCAGAATGTCATATATCTGAAATTAGAGTGTATGTAGCCATTTTTCACATTGTATTTATTTATTTATTTTGACATTCAATATTATTTTATATTAATTTCAAGTGTACAGCATAGTGATTGGACATTTATATAATTTAAGAAATAATCTCCCTGACTAGTCTAGTACCCACCTGGCATTATGCATAGTTATTACCATATTATACCAATTTGTACTTCCAATCACGTCACCTGTTTCGCCCTGCCCTCCAAACCCCTCCCATCTATCACTCCAATAAATCTAGTACCCATCTGATAACACACATAGTTATTACAATATTATTGATTATATTCCTTATGTTATACCCTACATCCCCATAACTACTGTGTAACAACTAATTCATACTTTTTAATCCCTTTTGCTTTTTAACTCATCTCCAACACCCATCCCCGCTGGCAACCATAAAAATGTTTTCTATATCTATGAGTTTGCTTCTGTTGTTTGTTTATTTTGTTCTTTAGATTCCAAATATAAGTGCACTCACACTGCATCTGTCTTTCTCTGTCTGACATACTCCACTCAGCACGATACCCTCCAGGCCCATCCATGCCATCACAAGAAAGAACCCATTACCATCCATGGGCAAGCAATGTTCCCCTGTATATATGTACCACCTCCTCTTCATTCATTCATCCACTGATGGACACTCAAGCTGCCTTCACAGCTTGGCCATTGCAAACAATGCTGCAGTGAACATGTGGCATTTGTCCCCTTGAAATAGTGTTGTGGGTTTCTTCGGATAAATACCCAGAAGTGGTATTACTGGGTCCTTCTTTGTCTTTTGTTATAGTCTGTTTTAAAGTCTATTTTGTCTGGTTTAAGTATTACTACCTCAGCTTTTTTTTTTTCATTTTCATGAAATATCTTTTTACCCTCCTTTACTTTCGGTCTGTGTGTGCCTTTTAATCTGAAGTGAAGCTCTCGTAGGCAGCATATTGTGCAACTTGCAAAAGTAAATTTTAAGTTAATATCACGTTTTCACTGTTCTAATTAACAGTACAGATCATGTGACTCCACGTATTCCACCCCCTTCATGTATGAAAGCCCTCGGGTTTTTCTCTTAGCTTGCTGAAGTTAGGCAAGATGGGTTAACGGACGCTGAACACATTTAGAGGGTGCCAAAAAAATGTATACACATTTAGGAAAGGAGAAAACTGTATTAAAATAGTAATACTCAATATATATTAATAACAAAAGAGGAATACAAGTCACATTTGACTTATAAGCAGTGCTCAAAGTGATTACCATCAGCGTCCAGACACTTCTGATTATGGTGAACTGCTGCTTAAGCAGTGTTGACCTTAGTGTCCACTTGTATCACTGCACATGCATGGTAACCGTGCTTCCTCCATTTCCTTTGACTGTCCTGCCTGTCGCATGGTAACACTAGCCCTCGTTTGATTAACACCATCTTTTGAGTGAACATCATACTACACATTGCTACTGTAATTCAATTCAACTTCAAAAAGTAATACATAGACAACATCTCTTAAATTATGTATACATATTTTTGGCACCCTGGTATTTGTTTGTCTACTTAATTCTATATAATTAATGATGAAGAAAACAGTCAGTTATTAAGAGCTTGATTTTAAGGTTTTTCATTTGTATTCAAATTGTTTTTTAAGTTGAAATGGAAGTTTGAGGGGGAACGTGAGTAAGAGCCTGATCTCATTTTTAGCAAACCTTAAGCTTAAGTGATCTCTTGGACTTTCAAGCACGGTAAAGCCACACAGTTACTGCTTAGTGTAGTCTTCTGGACCCAAAAGTCCCTGAAAGAGGCACATATAACTAGAAACAAGTAGTAGAGAACAGTATAACCTAATCAATATTAAAGACCTGACATACAAGTGATTCTGATCATGAGGCTACCATCTATTATTGACTAGGAAATGCACCTATAGGCTCCTCCCATTCTCACTCCCCAATTAATACACAGAGGTGGCAACCATTCAAAGTGATCAATATGTTTACCAGTTTCCTATCTAATAAAGTGTGAAGACAGAAAGTGCCTGCTTTTGTTACAGATATCTAGTACATTTTTATTTTCTTTTTCTAACATCAGGTTTTGAAAGTGCATTCCTCTCGGCCATAATTCACTGAGTTATCTGAGTAATCTGGAACCTCTTGGGAATGATGTTGGGTGAAAACCTATTTAATATGTTGTAAACCCCTTGCATCTTGATTTTTAACCCTGTAGAAGTTTAATTAAATAATATTTGCAACTACATGTGAAACAACTCAAGCTGTTCTAAGTTGCAAAGTAAGTGGAAGGTGAGGGATGACATAAAGGTAATTCAAATGCATTTATGCCATTGATCACAAACTCAGCCTAGAGAAGGAGAAACCTCAGTCATTTGTGTCCTAATTGCAGACTTGTGCAAAAGAGATGCCTTGTGTCACTGGGGAGTGCGTCACCCACTGGGAAGCCATGCTGTTCTTGAGGGTAGGTCTGTGTCCCAACCCCTAGGCAGGCACCTATATCCTGCTGGTAACATATGGTGCCCCATCATTAGCCAGATGGCAGAAATGCTGGAAAGGGCATGAGCACACATGAATAATCTAACCTGGCCTGTGGGAGGAGATTAGGACAGGCTGGGTGGGGATCAAAGCTAGTGTGTGGCTGTGGAAGCCTGAACAGGAGCAAGAGTTTAAAGTGTTAAATACAGGGTCCATGGTCACCATGGAGAAATCTTTATCATCATACCTCATCTACCCTCCCTCTCTACTTTTGTATGGAAGACAGTTCCAATGCCACACAAGTCCCATGGGAAATGTCACATGTGAGGGAGAAAAAAAATCTAGCTGTACATGAAAGGTAGAATATTTTCTGAGATTGTCTTGTGAAAGAAATTACTGCTCCTGCAATTTTTGTCAGTAGGGAAAGTTTGTTCAGAGTCAAAGTTGATTAGATGATGCTTGACCATCCCTCAAAGTTTTGCAGTCTCTAATAACTTTGAAATTGTATACATATCAGTGTGTGTAAGATTAATGTTCATTTTTCTGGGAAGAGGGTATATCTCTTGCTAAAGAACATCAAAGGATATGCAATTCCCCAAATATTTTGTAGCCACTGGTATGGAGGCCAAGGGAACACAGTTTTTCTAATAAAGGCAGAAAGGATCCTAAGTAACTCATGGCCTTGGATTTTCCCTGGCCTTTGGATACTTACATCATCTCCCAACTGGCACAGGGCGTACTATCCTGCTGCAGAGACAAGTAGCTAGATCAACTCAAGTCCCTTGGACCAGCTCCCACCACAACCCTTACCCAGTGTCAGCCTTGTAGCCATTGACCTAGATCAGCAGTTCTGTACCTGTGGGTCGTGACCCCTTTGGGGGTCGAATGACCCTTTCACAGGGGTCACCTAAGACCATCAGAAAACACATATCAGATAGTTACATTACAATTCATAACAGTAGCAAAATTACAGTTATGAAGTAGCAATGAAAATAATTTTGTGGGGGTCACCACAACATGAGGAACTGTATTAAAGGGTCATGGCATTAGGAAGGTTGAGAACCACTGCCCTAGATGATCTCCCTTTAATAAAGTCATTCCTAGACAGAAAGTAAAGAAATTACATTGATGGAAGGGCAGGAACAGAGGTCTATATATGGCATGTAGTGGCATTGTCAATGACCCCTGTTCTCATGAGGGATAGGGAGAACTCAACAAATAGGAAATGCAGACTTGAGTTCTAGTCCTTATTCTGCACTGGCCAGCTGAATAGCCTTGAGTAATTTACCTCCATGCATTTGTTTCAGTTTTCCAATCTGTAGAATGGGTAAGTCAGACAAGATTCCTGAGGCCTGTGTCCCTGTCTGCAGCGATGAATTGGGAGAGACTATCCTTTTATTAGGAGCCAATTTACTTTTCTATCTAAAACACCAAGCTATATGTTTTTAGATATGCTGGATTTTCCAATCCACAGAAGGAGGATTGTAAGCAAATAGATATATCTGAGAGGAAAAACTTCACTTGTGGACAGAATCAAGATTTCAGTAATAAGTTAATGTGCTAGTTAGAGCTGAAAGCCAAAGTCTGAATAATTCTGATTATAATGGGGTGCATGCTCTGTGTTGTTTTCTTTTTAATTTCAAAATATTATTTGTAAATCTCCCTTCCCATCTCCAACCTCCAATTCTGCTCTTAGCATATGATATATTTGTATAGATTCTTGATCCTTCAGCATGCAACCCTAAAGGTGTCTAATTGCCTTTTTGGCACGTTAATGTTCTTACTTAGGTCTCCTTACTTTTGTATTCCAGGCTTAGAGGAGGCGTCTGAGCCTCTACATCTATCCTGGATTCCATCCTTCTTGTCTCCTCCCTTTCCTGCCCATCATACCTCTAATTGTCCACTCCACCATCAGTCCCTTTCTCCTTGTGGGTGCTCCAATCTTCCCCACAGGCTTTTTCTTTCCCTTTCAAATCTTCTCTATCTTAAACATTATATCAGTTTTTCTATGCTGTATTTGCCTTTTTCTTTTTGTCACCATTTACTCTTTTTTCCTTTCTCCTAACTTCCAAATCCTTGGAGTAAGTAACTTACATCTACTATTTCTACTTTCTTTGCCTTCCTCTTACCTCTAAAGTCTGGATGATCATAAGATGTCCTGGAACTGCTCTCAAAGAGAGAGCTTTCTGTGTCCACTTTCTTTGTCTCTGGCATTTGGTATAACTGCAAGGCAGAGATAGCACTAGTACCCAGTATTGCCTATGACTTCAAAGCAGCTTCAACTTTTATTGAGTACTGAAGCTCTGTCATCTCTTTCTTCCAAATATTTTTCATCTATCCATTCTTCTGAATGCCTTGTGCCTCATCACAACTCAGGCCTTCCTATCTCACCTCCAATCACTGTATAAGTGTTCTGCCTTGCTTCTTCACTCCAATTCATTCTGCAGAGTATTATGTCACCTAAATCTTCCTCAGGACTCACCAACAGTTCCCCAGTGACTACTGATTCACAGTCAATCTCTTTTATTGGTATTTAAACAATTAATTGCTCATAAAAGAGTTATAGACGCACAAGTGAAACATTTATATCAAACAACTAGGTATCCAGAGAAAGATAAGTCTCTCTCTCATTTCATTCTCCTAGTGTTCTTTCCCATAACAATCACTGTTAGTAGTCTCTTATACATCCTTGTGGAGACATTCTGTGGCATACAAGTGCTTCCTGACTGTACTACAGCTCACCACCAAGCCTGGAGCCCTGTCTTAAATCCCAGCCAATTAGGCTGGGATCCTGTTTACTTGCTGAAATTTCTCCCAGAGCTGGGCCCAAACATATGTGCTCTCTATCACTGTGTTGCTGTTTGCTTCACTTTGCATGAGCTTGAGACTATTCTTGCTCTTGCAAGATCACCTGGGGCTTCCAGTGGCTGTGATCGACCTGCAAACACACTTCCCTGTGGTTACTGCGAGGGATTCTAGCACTGCTCACCCTCGCTGGGGTAAACCTCCTTCCTGGTCAGTCCCCTAGTCCCAACCCCACTAATTCTGACTTTGTTCTTTCTGCACCAACCAGAACATTAAGAAAGTTCTAACTAATTTTGCTTCTGAGCCAGAGTAGGTTGTGCTACTTGTTGACATGGTTTGCCACAAGATAGGAATGAGATGACCTTTCTTTCTAAGATGATCCTTTGCTTCTGCAACATTGCTTCACGGTCCAGTCTTATTCCTAAGTCTAGATATGACCCTTCTTCACAGCATGCACTGGAATGATTTGAGAAATACCTTGAAGTTCTCCACATCTAAACCCTGTGGGCATTGAACAGTTATAGCAGGTGGGGGTAGCTAGGGTGCATTTTCTATTAAATCTGGGGAGAATAGCCACTCTGGGACCCACTCTCCAACTGTGTGTCTGAAGAGGGAACTGTAATGACAGCCTTGGATTTGGAAAATTTCCCTGTAATGACATTAAGTGTCTAAAAAATCGCCTTTGAGGAATGAAAAAACTACTGTTTTCGTTAGATTCGAAGTACCTTACATACAAATAGGAAGACTTTTTTTTCTTTTAAAATCCACCTAATGAACAACAGGCTGGAATGGTATTTGCTGAAAAGTGTTTACATTAGTGACACTGGCATTATTTTATTTTATTATTTATTTATTTAGGTTGGTTCCCTGAGTGGGGACTGAACCGAGGCCACCGCGGTGAAGAGTGCTGAAGCCTAGCTACTACACCACCAGGGAATCCCCCTGGCATTATTTTAAATATTGATTTGGAGGTAAATTTTTATCTGCTAAGCTGTGATGTGTTATAGATAATATCAGTAAAAGAAATGACACCAGTCTAGGATTTCTCAATATGTGGTCCAAGGATAACAGTCTATCAAGAAGACATTTATTTTTTTAATTTTAAAATTATTTTATTATTTTTCAGTGACAGTTGACATTTAATATTATATTATTATAGCTTCAGGTATACAGTATAGTGATTATACATTTATATAACTTATGAAGTGATCCCCCAATATGACATAATTTTGGTTTTTGAAACTTTTTATTTTTCAATCATTATACATTTTACATATATTATACTGGTTTCAGGTGTACAGCAGAGTGATGAGTCACTTATATAACTGACTAAATCCTCATTTAGATACATCTAGTTCTCTCTGACACTATATGTAGTTATTACAATGTTATTGACTATATGCCTCACACTGCACTTTACATCCCTGTGACTGTTCAGTGACTATAAATCTGTACTTCTTGATTTCTTCCCCCTTTTTACCCACCCTTCCAGTTCTCTTCCCATCACTCCAACAAATCTAGTACCCATCTGATGCCACACACAGTTACTGCAACTTTATTGACTATACTCACATGTTATACTCTATATCCTCATGATTATTGCCTTGTAACAACCAAACTAAACTTCTCAATTTCCCTGATTTTACCCACTCTCCCATCTCTCCTCCCATCTTAAAAAAGTCCCTCTAACATTCTTTGTAGTACTGGTTTGGTGGTGATGGACTCTTTTAGCTTTTTCTTGCCTGAGAAGCTCATTATCTGTTCTTCAATTTTGAATGCTAGCTTTGCTGGATACATTAATCTTCATTGTAGATCCTTGGTTTTCAGCACATTGAATATTTTCTGCCTTGCAGTTTCTGATGAGAAATCAGCTGAGAGTCAAATGGGTGTCCCCTTATAAATTACTACTTGCATTTCTCTTGCTGCTTTTAGAATTTTCTCTTTTTCTTTAACTTTTACCATTTTGATTATGATGTGTCTCCATGTGTTCCCACTTAGCTTCATCTTGTTTGGGATTCTTTGTGTTTCCTGGGCTTGTGTGTCTACTTCCTTGGCCAGGTTAGGAAAATTTTCAGTCATTATTTCTTCAAGTAAATTCTCAATCCCTTGCTTTTTTTCTTCTCCTTCTGGTAATCCAGTGATACAAATGTTGTTGTGCTTGATATTGTCCCAGAGGAATCTCAAGCCATTCTTGTTTTTCTTCTTTTTATTTTTTTATTTGTTGTTCTGATTGGATGTTTTCTGCTGGCTTTTCCTGCAAATTACTGCTTTGTGCTCTGCTTCACCTAGTCTGGTGACTCCTTTTATTCCATTCTTCATTTTAGTTACTATAATCTTTATCTCTGCCTGGTCCTTTATAATAGTTTGTATGTCTTCCTTATGCTTGCTATCTCTCTGTTGAAATTATCATTAAGTTCCCTGAGCATTTTTATAATCATTGTTTTTAACTCTGTCTCTTACACATTGTCCCCACCTCTTTCACTTTGATTTTCTGTTGTTCAAATTTATTTTGAGCTTCCTTTCTCTGGTCTCTCATTCTGGCAGCCTCTCTATTCATAGATATTCTGCTTCTTAACTTGACAATTGCTGCTGCAGTTTCTTTGGTGTTCACTGCTGATATTGGGTGGGTAGAAGTCTGGGGGGAGAGGTGGCCAGGGTTCGTGCCTTTGTGTTCTTCCTGGGGCTGGGGGGCTGCACAGTAGTATGGGTTTCTCCCTTTCAGTTTTTGGTTTGCCCTGAGCCTTGGGGTCAGCCCTGTATACGGGTCTCTCAGACTGTGCTGGTTATGGGATAAGAAATGCACACACAGCTTGCTCTTTCTTTTTCTATCCTGTCTGGAGGGAGGTCATGCTATGACTCCTCACCATCCGTCGCTCCTCCTCCTCTTGCAACTTGAGTGAAGTCGGGCTGCTGCCTCTGGTGGACCCAGTCTGCACCTCCTAGGAGATAAAGTGAAGTCTGATTGGAGTGTTTCTTGGCCCCCACCTGTGGGTGTCCTTTTTTCTGTCTTGCAGACTAAGTGAGGTCCGGAAGGCTTACCTGCCCCCTTTAATCCTCCTCCCTCCCCCAGTGGTAGAGTTCTAAGTGGGACCAGCCTGTGGCCAGATTCTCAGCACTTCCCCTTTATTCTCCTCAGTTTGCCTCTCTGCCCACTTGTAGGTACTTTAATGAGATTAGTGGGTCTCTTTAGCTGTGTTTGTGCATTGTATAGAGAGTCCTTAGTTGAGTTATACATGTTTTATTTGTTGTAATTTCTAGGGAAGTTTTTCAGTGGTGTCTCTCACACTGCCATTTTGTTGCCTCTAGGAAGAGATTTATTAGTTAAATACATATATATGAGAAAAGCTAGATGTCCCTCTTACATATCTATAATGCACATTAGCATATCAAAGACTCTGAGAGGTCCCAGAGTAAAAATAACTTCTAAACTTTTTGACTAACCCAAACTTATTTGGCAGTGAAATCTTTTATGAACAATGCCTATTATTAATAGCCTGAAGAACTAAGGTTCAGAGGAACACATAATAGATAATTCGGCTTCAGTTTATTCATGCAAGTTAAACTATTTATTTATATACAAATAATTGGTTCCCCTAAATAGTTTATGTATTTGTTATATTACAAACCAGTAACATAATATGCATTGTATTATAAACCAATAAAAAATGAATACATGAAACATTTAGGGGAACCAATCATGGTAAAGATATTACATAATATTTATATTCATGTTTAAAAAGACAGTTATTTAAAAATACATTTCTTTATAAGTTAAAGTCCTGTCAACTCTTGTCTTTTAGTACTTATTTTCCAGTGACTTTTCCCCTGGTAGCCTCTTAAGAAATGAGAGTCACCTATTGCTTACTGACATATTTTTTCCCTTTTAACTCACTTAAGGAAATATTAACCTCATTGAGCCAAAGAAATTCTTTTTGTGACAATCAGCTTTGAGTGGTCCAAGCTGTATTTTCCTTATAGGTTCTTTCAATGCTATTATCACTCATGAATTCTAGGTCAGAGTGTCTTTCTGCTACACTATAACCAATAATAATCGGCTATTTTATATATATATATATATATATATATATATATATATATATATATAAAATATATATATATATTTTCAAATTTTTGTTTAATAATAATCAAAATCATGCAAAATTGACATTTCATTATGAGACCTACTATATTTACAAAAATAGAGCAGACTAGCATATATAACTCATTCATTCACAGATAGCTTCTCTATTGTCATTTAGAGAATGGCTCTAGAAGGCAGCCTCTTCAAAAATCTTATCCTGGAGTTTCCTGATGGTGTAGTGGCTTAAGGCTTCAGCGGTGGCGCTGTCAGTGCTGCGGCCTGGGTTCGATTCCCAGTCAGGGAACTACCCACATACCAAAAAGCAGAAAAAAAAAAATCTTATCGTGATGGCCCAGATTTTATGGTTTCTTTATTTAATGGGAGGGAGCTGCAGTGGAAAGGGGCATGTAAATAAAGTCTCCGGTCTAGGAGCCAGAGCTCCACTTTAGTCTGGGAGAGAATAGGGAGAAAGAAGCCAGGCAGGGCCTGTCCACATGGTAGCACCTGCTGCTGCTTTGTTCCACCACAAGTAAAAATGAGTCCCTATGAAGGGTTGAGAATTTTGTTGGTGGGGGGTTGGGGTAGAGAGAGCAAAAAAGCTGTGTCTAGATAATAATTCACTGTGAAATATTTTAAAATTCAAAGGCGGCAACATCTTCTTTTCAGACCTGTGATACATTCTGGAAGGAGAATTCCTAGAAAATAGGAAGAGGGTAGGAGTAGAGATACAAACAAACCACTCTAACAAAGACTCATAGGCATTGATGGGAGCAAGGCTGGAGAAAGCGCTTAAACTCAAGTAACTGAAGTTAAGTATGACTAACTCCATTTTAAGAAAACCAAGAGTCTAAACTAAACAAGTAGTTCTTAGGCTTTTTGATTTCACAATAAGTAATATTAAAAAAATTTGGGAACTGAATCTAGTGGCCTACTTTTTATTTCATTAAAAATAAGGATACTAATAAACACTAGAATTTATCATGACCATGGTTTTATTGTTATTTTTTTCTATTGCAAAAGGAAAAAAAAAGAAAGAAAATAAAAAGAAATGCAAGGTCTTATATTTACATAAAATTCTTAAAATTAAAAGCATTCAGCTTTATGAAAAACTCAAGACATTGTCCTAATTTTTCTCATTTTTCCATGGTCACTTTGTCACTGACTAGCTGGTATAGATTAGTGCTTAGGAATGCTAGAAAGAGTTCCTAAATATGTCCAAGATAGTATTATTGATTATCTTCCAAGAAATTTATGTTGGTATTATCAGTTGCTTTCCAATATACAAATATTTCAGTCAGACAATTTTATCTATTGAATCTTCTAAGCAGTGGGTTAAAAAAAGGGCCTGAGCTCTGCCCTTGATGTGCTTAAAAGCTAATGAATACAACATACCCTGATGATTTACAGATAGTTATTGATAAATATTTACAGATAGAGTACAAAGAGGATATTTTAGTACTGAGAGCATGTGGAGAAAGTGACCAGAAAAGGTCATGTTAACCAGGGGATATTCTTGTTCTTTTTTTAGGAAAGGGGAAATTAAAGTGGAGAAGTTAAAGGATGTCAAGGTGAAAAGATGTGAATAAGCCCTGATTTTGCCTGCCTTGGGGTCAAATGCTCATTGTTACTTGACTGTGGTCTCAGTGTGTTTTGCTTACATTTTCAGGAGGGTCTGCTGGGTGAACTCATCTGCCTTGGGCTGACTGGACTTGTGTCAGCCCCTCTTGTCCAATGAGCTGTGGCTGGAGGGGCATTCAGGACCATGGAGGACACACATGGCTGACCATGCCCACCTCTCAGCAAATGGTTTGAGTTCCCAACAAAAGAGAGTTGTCAGTGATTTTCTGAGAAGGTGGTATGGGCTGAATAGCTTTGCCTAAATCTGTCTACCATTCTTAGTAAGTTTAATTCTTAAGAGCTTTTCCATAGCTCCATATTTTAGGCCAGCATGTAAGAGCTGGGTTTTAAATGTGAAAAAGACTATGATCTAGTATCTTTTCTAAGCATAAGAAACATTTAAGGAAAGGGGTTCTAACATATTTTCATTTGTTGATGAAATTGATCACTTTTCTCCTAATAGTCAATACTTTAAGCTGAGAACATTTCTATTTTCCCAATTTTTCTCCATAATTTGCATTCCATTAACTTAGTGAAATGATTGGAAGGAATAAAGACAAAGCATGAAAAAAAAATGTGCTGCCATCATCTAAATAGTTTGTAAAGATTATCCCAAAATAAGGCTATATAGGAAAAGAAGGGGGAATAAAGATCAAGATATGGTAAATTGAGTATATTACTTAGAACTCTTGGTTGCATTGAAAGAAAACCAAATAAAATTGACTTAAGCAAACAACAGAAGATATTATAAATGTACTGGATATTTCATAGAAACCAAAGTTATGAATCAGGAATAGTCATAATTTATGGTCTGAACACAATCAGGATCCTCTGGGTGCTCTTTCATTTGATCAGAAGCCCACTTCTGGACAAACCAAGGCAGCCAGTTGGATCAATGTAACACGGCTGCTCCCAGAGGACTATATGTATAGAGTAGGGAGGGTGGAATAGGAAGAGGGTAATGTTTTCAGAGGAAGGAAAAACAGTATTATCCAAAACAGAGATGTCCACTGTATTGAAAAAAAGAGTGAAGAAGCAAGATGGCAAGAGAAAACGGCTTGTCGAGTTTTTTGAATACATAGAAATAATTGAGGTCAATTTCAAGGGTCAAGTACTCTCCTCCATTTTAAGAAAAAACTCCTTTTCAGGGACATCATTTCAAAGATGTATCAACAAATGACAACCTGTAAAACACTTGGTCTATTGTGCAATGCTTAATTACTAATATTCATTGTGTACTTGTTATATACAAAGTACTCTTCTAGATTTTAGAATATGGGTAGGCAAAGATGAGTTAAGTCCCTCCTTCAAGTAGTTTACACTTAGTGATCTTCAGAAGGTAAAGCAAGCTGTAATTAGGTCAACCTAACATAAGGACTGATCATTTGTTATAAAGCAAATCCTGCATATTTCATCATTTCCTCTAAAAAAGAATTGTTGGTCTTTTAAAAAATCATTATGCTCTATATAATGCATCACCACATTTCGTGGTCTGAACTACAATTGCAATCTGCCAGATGTCCTCAACTGTGCTCTGCAAACTGCTCACACAGACTACTTACCACCTGGCTTTAGTTAAAGATTTTTAATTGAAATAGTTTTCTGTATTTCTGTTCCTCACTTGACTTTTTGGGAAAAACCAGTGAGAAATTTTTACAAGTGATGTAAGTAAACTTTCATTTACTATTATTATTTTCAAGTCTGGTTTTTAAAAGTCTGAGAGGCTGAGTAGAAAAAAGGGGTGGGTGAAAGAGGAAGTTTGGGAGGAGGATACCAGGAGGTGGCGCTTGTCTCCCTTGAGGAGATGAGAAGATATTACTCAGACCAGAATCCGGTAGGAATTAAAGGCAACTATGCATACTGTCAAAGTGACAATGATCATGCCATATTTTAGTGCGGGGTCCATGAAGTCACAAGTCCCAGCCTCTTGCCCAGACCATCACCTTTCTTCATTATTTAAAAGACTGGCTCCCCTATTCCAAGGGTTGTATTATTTTCCTACTTGATCCGCATCTTCATTTCCTGTAGCCAAGTTGCTTACAGTGAGGATTAAGCCTTAGGTGTAGAGCCAAAATAAAGGCCCTAGAAAAGTGGAGCTGAAACTTTGGGAAGGAGAGATACTTTATCAATCTTTCAGCTGGTATATGGCCTTATGGTGTCTGATGTTCTGTTGCATCTGGTGTGCCAGCCTTGATATAAGCAGAACATGAATTTGCTTGCTTGCAAACAGTTTCCATGTCCCACAAGGGGAAGGAAAAGGAGCAGCAGGACCCTAAGATATCTGTGCGCAGGGTCAATTCACGACGAGTTACTAGTTTGTTGGGATCACTAGCTTTCTGGCCGCTCCCTGCACTACCCAATTCTTGGGCTCAGTCAGCCATAGGCAGCCCTTCTCCATGATAAAGTATTCTGTTCATCATAAAAACTACCTTCATTTTGAAAATTCTTCCTTTCTGGGTCTGCAGTTTTCTACCATCGCTCAGGAAACCTGCCGTACTCCTGTGTGTCTGTTCGTGGCCTGGGAGAACACAGGAAGGAGGACAACCCTAGAGGTTGAGGGCTGCAAATACAAACGCAACTCAGCGTCTGACTGCCTGAGTGACCTTAGACAAGTTTCTTAACTTCCTCTGTAGACTGGAGAAAACAACTTTTTCTCCTCATGGGGTTCCTGAATGAATGAGATAATTAATGTAGACTACCTAGACCAGTGCCTGGCTCACTGCAGGTGCCCAAATGCCAAGGGTTGTCTGTTGGTTTGACACCACGGTGGAAAACTGCCTCTAAGGGGGACGGCGGGGGGAACTCCAAGTCAAAGAGCCAGAATAATTCGCAGAATTGAGATAACCTTTAACCTCTCCCTGATCTCACTGTAATTTCAAATCCCATCTATTGCCTTGTTACCGTCTTCTCAGACCCCAACACTTGTCCCCTAAAACCCCCTGAGAAGCAAAAAGAAAGCCAGTGTAGTTTGATGTCTAGATGAAAATGACCCCACCCCTAAATGATCCCCTCATACCCCGACTGCGGAGCCGAGAGCAGCGAAGCAGCAAGTGCTAGCTGGGCTAGCCGCTGAGGAAGTCTCGGAGCTGGACTGACAGCTTCGGGGAAGGAGGAGGAGAGTGTAGCTAGCGGAGGAGGAGAGAGCTGCCGAGAGGAGGGCGCAGGCGGGTGGAGACACATGCGCGCTGCCGCCCGCCGCCGCCGCCGCCGCCGCCGCCGCCGGCGCAGTCCTAGGCTTCCCGGGGACAGGAAACCCTCGAGACCGAGCTGCCGCTGCCGCCTCTTCATCCGCCCGTCATTCTGTGCGCCTGCCACACCCTCCTCCCCTTCACAGGCAGCTTTCCGTGGAGCATTACCGGGACTCAGGCGGAGGTGCCGACTTCCCCTGCCGGGGAAGAGCTGTGACCCCCTCGCAGGAGTGGCGAGGCAGGGTTGGGGCGGAGGGAGAAGATGGCGACGCTGGGAGGCGAACCCCAACCTTTCGTCTCTGCCCTCTCGGTGGCTACTCTGCACCCACATCATCATCCCCCACACCACCACCACCACCACCACCACCACCACTACCAGCACCACGGAGGAACTGGAGCCAACGGCGGGGCTGGGGGAGGCAGCGGCGGCAGCAGTGGGGGCTTCAACCTGCCCTTGAACCGGGGGCTGGAGCGCGCGCTGGAAGAAGCAGCCAACTCAGGGGGGTTGAACCTCAGCGCCAGGAAATTGAAGGAATTTCCCAGAACCGCGGCCCCAGGGCACGACCTGTCGGACACGGTACAGGCAGGTAGGAGAGGGCCGTGGGGGAGGCGGTGGGTGTGAATGGCTGGCCGTCCGTGGTGCCTTCCCCGACGCAGTGGTCCGTATGAGATGTGGCCTCACTGGGAGCAGGGGGAGTTGTTCATCGACCTGTACGCTCCCGAGTAAAGGACCGCATGGGAGCGGGAGAGATGGGCCCCGCGGAGGGCACGGCGGCCCCCGCCTTGCTTGGCGACTGGCGGTGCAGCCCCGGGAGAGCTGGGGTGCGCCCGGCTGCTGCGCCCGCGAGCGCACGGATCTCTGGCTCCCAACCTAAGGTAGCTCCGCCAGGGCGGTGGCTACCAGGCTGGGTCTTGGGGGTCACCCCGCTTGCGCGCAGTGAAAATGGGAGGTTTCAGGCTGCCGCGCCGGCTTCCTGGGCCCAGCATAGGGCTGGGAATAGGAGCGCCGCGTCTGCGCCTCTGACCCAAGCAAGCCCTCTTTGCGTTGGGGCGTCGCCTGTCCTGGTGGGGAAACCCAGGCATAGGTGGCTGGCCCTTGGCCGACCTGAGGGCATTTGGCGAGGTGCCGCGAGGCCTCCTCCGCGACATCACCAAGCGCTCTGGCAACTTGCTGCCTACTGCGAGGAGGTGCCAAGGCTTCCTCTTCCTGTGCCTGTGCGAGGAAAGAGCCGCTGCGATTGTCGTGAAGCCGAATGTAGAGCTACTTCGCAGGCGGTCGACTCCCTGGTTCCTTGCTTTTAGTTAACCGCCCACACGGTTTAGTTCCTACCTGCGAGGCTGCCTAGTTCTCAGTAACCCCACCTTTGCGAGGGCCCTGGGAGGGACGGCATGGCGTTATTAAAAGAAAAGTAATTAAAGTAAACCGGTTTTCCTGTGTGAGCCCGACAAGTTGTAACTCGCGCCAATGAGCAGCTAGCTTTTTCAAGTTATGTCATGTGTTAACATTTCTGAGACGTCTGCTTTCTTTTTGGTGGTTGTGGTTACTCGAGTCGGATCTATAAACAGGAAGAACGGTGGTGGGACGCAATACAGGCCTTAGTATCCCTACAAGAACTGACTTGGTTTCTCACCATCCCGTTCAGCTCCCTGGGGTGGGTTTCTATCTGGGCAAGCTCCCATTTCCCAGGGCATTGGGTACCCCATTTGGGAACCACTGCCCAGACTTTCTGGCTGTCATCACTTTGTGAGCCCCGTGTCAGACCCCCTGGATTCTGGATGAACTCTCATCTCCAGATCTTACAGTTTGCTCTTGTTGGGGTGGAAGGGGATCCATTAGGGCTTAAGCAGTTGGATTTTTGGAGCCGGTGCCTTCTCTCCATTCCCCCTCCCCTTAATTCAATAATCATTTATCCAGAGTCCCAGTGAATATTTAGACAGGAGTCCTGAGTTCATTGGAGCCAAAAAGGGCATTTCAGGGTCACTAACATTTGTAATTTGGATTTAGAGATAGGAAGGGGCAAAAGAGGAGGGAATTTCCAGAATTGAGCTGTCAACAACTGGGGAGTGTCTTGCTAGGACCTCTTAATTGTATTTTCTCAAGTGGAAGTTATTTCAAAAATTGCCTGAAACATTAACTAAAATAGTCTGTTAAGTTCTGCTTCCTTTTTGCTGTGGAGTGTAGCATGAACTATGAAAGTGTTGGCTATGACTGGAAAATGGAGCTGGCATGACCAATAATAGCATGTGTTGTACCTTTAGTAAGGGGGCTTGAAAGTTGTTCTTCTACTTCATTTATGCTGCTGTTTATTTCCAGAATTGGATGAATTTGATGTGTCTGCTGTGTTGGCATTTTGTTGAGAAAACTACCCTTTTAAAATCAGAGACATCTTTCAGTAAAGAACCTGCCATGTAAAGTAAATGCTTACAAATATTCCTAGTCTCTCTTGCTTGCTTGTGGTGAGCTTAAGTTGTGAGTTTTACAAGTTTTTAATTATGAACTTCATTTGCACATGTTTCATATTAAAAAAATTCTAACAATTTAAAACTCAGTGTTAATGTTAACTTCAGTCAAAAAATGGAATATTAATTATGGGAGAGGAATGTCATTAAAGTTCATAGAAACTTAGGACAACCTGATAAAGATAAAGAATATTTAATGTAGTCAGCTATTTTACATGAAATTTGAGTACTTTAATGCGTTAAAAGAGTTTCTTCTGCAAAATATCTTTGGGTATAAACTGTAAACCAAATGTATTCTGCTCTTTCTTCTAAAGATATTTACTGAGTACCATTCCTTATTTGGAAGAGTAAAAAATAAAAATAAAGTAAGCATTAAAATTATTTCCAGGTTGCAGTGTTGACATTTCCTTTATGTAAAGAGTTCTAGTAGAGTGGAGAGTATGAGTAGTAACATGTACAATAAAGACCGTGGTTTCTCCTGGGTTAATATTTAGTTTACAGATTATCTCTTAAAATCAGAATGGCACACGAAGATCCTTAAAGACCTAAAATGTAAAATGGACTTTTTCATAAATTTTTTAAGATAGGGAGTGACATGGAAAGGTTTTTCTCATTGTTCAGTTTTACAGTATAGGCCATATGGTTTATGCCTTGTGGAAGTACCTCTCCTGGCAGCCACCTATGTAGAATTGTACTCTTGGGGAATGTAGCTAATCTGAACAGAAGATGTAAACCCAGAAACATAGAGGACCTGGGCTGCTCAGTAGATGTCTAAACTGTCACTCAAATGCAAATGCATTTTTCATAGGAAAAAACTCACTCACGTCCTCCCTTTGAGCCTATTGATTTGCTCATGTTTGAGTTAAAATAGTTTTGCTGTCAGTGTCTGTTTTGTTTTTTTTTTTTACTGGGGAGAATGGGAAAGAAAGACTGATCCACGCAGACCTGGTGGCACAGGTGTCATTGGCTGAATGGGAGAAGTGTGAACGAAAGAGCCAAGGTTAGCACTTGGTATGTGCACTCTGCTGTGTGCTAAGTACTTTATCCACATTATCTCTCTCAGTCTTCTCTGGAAGCCTATTCATAGCCTCATTTACAGCTGAGATTGGGATTAAGAGAAGTCAGGTAATATGCTCAAGATCATACCCTGATTTAGATGGTGAACTAGTGATTGGACTCTGATAGGTTCACTTTAGTCTAAGGTTTGACCTTCATCATTGAAATAATTTTACTGGATAGTTTGTCAGTCACTGCAACATCTTATTTGGTTTTGAATCAGTCTATGTTATTAGCCCAAAATTTGGCACACCTCACTATTTTCAACTTTATTTAAATAATTGATTAAAACTATTTTTTGAGTTTTGTTGCAAATTTAAAATTTCATGCTGTGGTTTAGCAGTTTTTTGGTGTAAGCATTTAAAGAGTAGATATCTTTTGAAATCCATGTTCATGTTGATCAGTTCAGAGGTCAATTTCCATCTGCTCTTGCTATCCTTCTGGTGTGAACAAAGACTTGTATCCTGTTACTCAAGTTTATCATTGCTTATTTAACTGTAAGTTGTTTGCCTGTTTTATGTGTACTTTTCTATTTTTCCCCTTCTTTACCCTTCTATTATGTCTATCATCTATCTGTCTATCTAATCTATAAGTATAAAGACTTTTTATGTTTAGACTGGGCAGCATTTACTTTCTCGTAATATAGAGAGACATGAGTGGAAACTGGCCTGGGTTTAGATCTGGAAATGTCACAAAGATTTGTGAACTCTTTCAATGATCATGTCAGTTGTTGGAATTAAGGTAAATTGGTGTTAATTTCCATGTTTATTTCAAATGATAAAATTATAATCTATCATGAAAGGTTTAAGGATATAAGACACAAAACCCAACTGTATTCACATATCTGATGCCTTTATTTATGTATAACTTATAGGAAGTCTAGAGGTTTTTATTATTGCTATGCTTTTTGTGTCGCATGAAAGTTTTTATGCACCAGAATTTTCAGTTGCTGTATTTCAGATAAGTTTTTTGATGTGTGGTGTGAATTGTTTAACCAAAAAAAAAAAAAAAAAATCAGAATTCCAAGTAGGCCTTAGTTTAGGAAAACTAGATCTACCAATATAGACACAGACTTGAGGCACACCTGTGCTTTGTTCATCTTAATTTAAGAGTTTGGTAGTGTAGCCTCCATATACGATAGTAAGAAGTCACACATTTGGAAGCCATCTGTTCCCACAAAGTAATTCAAAAATAAAGTGAAATTTTTTACATGAACAAAAAGTTGGCGAACTATGAAAATTTGGTTTCTCTTGCTTACTCCAGCAATGCAGTAGAAGGGAAGTACTTTTATAGTCAGATTTCTGTGTATGTTCATGGTTTTCCCCAACCACACCCTCCTTCTCTGGCCATAAAGGAGGATGTTGGTGGGAAAAAAAGGAAAAGAAAAAAACGAATTATAGAAGAACAATGATTGATTTGCAAACATATTATTTTATTTTTCTACTTGTTGAGAAATGATTGTGCCTCTGTTACTATGATGTTGACACTGAGCCAGCTTACTTTATGGTACCTGAAACTCTTCCAGGACAGTTTTAAGTCACCAAAGTCAGGCTAGACAATTTTGGGATATTCGTTGATGCTTTCTGTTGTTCTGCTGTTTCCTCAGTCTCTGCAAAGACTCTGGAGATGAAACAGGGCCAGGACCCCTTCAGCTTAGTGCATTTTGAATTTCTTCTTCATTGTTCTCCACACATGGTCAGAAAGAAGTCCCATCTTAGTTTTTTTAATCATCTGCCTAACTCTGTGGCCTTGCTTTTTACAACTGACCCTGCAGTGCAAGACGTGTAGTTTTGCTACACAGTGTATTCTTCTAATAGTCTTTCATATTTTTTATATAGATGCCATACAGCATCAGGAGTAGTATAAATATGTCTTATGTGATTCTGTCTGCTTAGCTCTGATTTGACTCCCTTTATCTCTGTAGACAACAGTGACAGCTTCAAATATAGCGTCATCTGCAAATTGTCTGACTTGGCCTTCCTCTAGATTGCCTTCATTTCATTTTTTCAGGTCATTTCTTTCACTTCCCCTCCTGCCTGCCCTGTTAAGATTCTACTTACCCCATTCTCATTTTGTCCTGTCTCCAAACCTCCTCATAACACACAGGCTCCCTGCCAGCCCCTCCCTGTAGATATGAGCACTGAATCAAGTCATGTGCAGCCCTAAGGAACCTTTGCATTATTTCCTTATGACAGTTTTTGTTAATTATTCCCTTCCTCTTTTGGTACTTTTCCCATGTTTAAGCTTTTTCCTCCTTTACTGGCCTATGTGTTCTGGCTAGGCAGGGGTTTTTTCCTTATTTTTTATGTATCCTCCACACCTATCACAGAAAGTGCTTGATACACATCAGTGGATTATTTTGTCTCTTCTTTCCTATTCATAGCCCACTTTTAGTCTCTATACTGTTATTAATAATTCACCATCTTGAATCTAGCATGATACATCCCCTCCATATGTACATTTTGCTGATCTGCTGCAATTTTTTGGTGATTACCTTTTTTTTCTCACATGGCATCTTTTTACTTCTCAGCATCGCCTACTTTATTAGTCGGCCTGGGCTGCCATCAACAAAACACTATAGACTAGGCACCTTAAACAACAGAAATTGATTTCTCACTGTTCTAGAGTCTGAGAGTCCAAGGTGTTGGCAGGGCTGGTTTCTCCACAGGTGTCTATCTTTGTCTTATTAAATGTCTGCCTTCTTCCTGTGTGTTCATTGGCCTTTCCTCTTTGCCTGCACATTGCTGGTATCTCTTTGTGGATCCATCCAGATATTCTCTTCTTATAAGAACATTAGTCATATTGGATGAAGTCCCACACACAGAAGCTCATTTTAACCTTAATTATCATTTTAAAGGCCTGGTTTCCAAATATAATCATATTCTGAGGCACTAAGGGTTAGGGTTTTGACATGAATTTATGGGGATGCAATTCAGGACAGCACATACTCACCCTTGGTGTAGCTGGTGGCTACAGCTTCTCCCCAACCTGACCAGGCCTATCTTGTTTATCATCCCATCCCCAGGATCTAGCACTCTGCTCATGCTGCTCCTACCTGGGCTCAGTGAATGCTATTGAGCACGTGAATTGCTGTAGAGTGGAGAAGAAGCCACCCTTATACTTAAAAATGTTTGACTCTGGCTTGTCTTGGCCTCCCTTCCCCTCACCATCTCTCATATATTTAGAATCTTTGTTTTGTTGTTTGGCAGACCTCTAGAGTCATTCGTTTACAATAGTTAAAACAAAGGTGAGGTTGTTCCTCATCAACATTTGCAAGTGTTTGATAACCAGTATTATATCCAGAGGTCAAGTGAGTTATAATGAATTCTGAAGGAGATGATGGGGATTATATTATATCAAATATTGCTTGAAATTAACAAATAATGTACAATTAAATTATTTTGAGCACCTATTGTGTGTAAGGAGCTATGGATGATTAAGAAAATAGAAATATAGTTCTACCTACTTTTCAGAATTGCATAAGGATTAGAGAAATAATTTTTCTGAAACTACTGTACATGTGTGGCATTCTCATTAATAAGTGTAATTTCAGATAAAGCCTTTCAGCCCTTAGCCAAAGGTACTTTCTTCCCTCTTCTTCCATCAGTATAGCTGAGAGGTTGAAAGTTTCTTGAGCCTCAAAGACCTGTGTCTAAATACTGAATTTGTCACTCTGAGGAGATCATTTAAACCCTGAGCATCAGTTTCTTCACCTCTAAAATGGAAATAATACATACTTAGTCCCGTGAGGACAGTGATCATAATAACAGCAGGTAATGTTATCAAGTGCTTTTGCTGTGCTGATATTGCTCCAAGTGATTTATCTGTGAATATATATAGTAAATATGTGTAATATGTAGAACTTCATTTAATTCTTACCAAGTATTTGTTTTAGTTGTAGTACGAGCTCAATAACTCCATATTCTTTTAGCTGCTCTCTAAGTTTCACCCAACTTCCCGTATCTGGTTCAAATTCATCTGCCTCTGGAATGCCTTTCTCGACTGTTGTAGCCCAAAGAGGGAGTTTAGATATCTAGAAACCATCCATTCACATCTCTCCCTTATTTAATAGCTGAGGACACTGAGACCAGAGAGCTTAAGTTGTTTGACCAAGGTCACATAGCAGGGTGGTGGGCGTTTGAGCCAATGCACAGTCTCACAGCTTCACACCAAAGGGCAGTTTCTGGAGCACCAGGAGGCAATATTGGGATGAGTGGAAGACTTCCATCCCTCCATAGAGTTCTCAGATTTAACTCACCCAGACCAGCTATGTAGAAGGTTCCTAAAAGAACAAAAAAACCACTGCACAACCTTTAATAACATCTAGTCCAAAGCTGGGGAAAATAAGATATAAAACTAACAGTGGTTACAGATTAAATGTGTTAATTCAGGATTTTACTGCATATGGTTTGGGGGACATGCCTGGGCCTCATGTAAATTGGATTCTACATACTAAAAGGAGTGTGGGCAGTCCCTGATTCACAAACCAGAAGTCCACCATGGTCTTTCATAGCAAGGTTTTACTTAGAACTGTGGAAATAAAGTAGTAAGTGGTGGTTTGATTTTCTCGCCAGCCCTCTATTTAACCTTAGTAGGGGTGGGCCTTTGTGTTAATGGTGGTTTATTATTGTTTCTTTGGAAAAATGCAACCTCAGTTCTCATATGAAATTCTGAATCTGGAGATCATGGCATAAGGCTGTGAATGAAGTGCCTGTCTCTTGGGATAATTCTCTCTCCTCTGATTATTCCTACCCAAGGTCAGAAAGTTCCCTCCCCTCCTCCTGTGCCCTTGGTCAGTGGATGCAGCAGGCTGGGGATCCCATCCCACTGGTGTAGAGACCAAGGGTTGGCATAAGTCGGAGGGATTGGCGCTAGGACTCTGAGGCCTGCAGACTGAGCAGGAGCTGGCTCAGGAGATGCCTGCTGAGGGAGATGGGCAGGAATTTAAACACTTCTCTACTCAATTTTCATATTTTTTATATATTCTCTCCCCGATTTATTAATTTTAGTATTTGAAGAAAGTTACTGAATCTCTCTGTACTTCAAGTTTGTAATTTTTCAAAACTCAAAACACCCTTCTCCCTCAGGGTTGTTGTGGTGATTGATGAGGTAAGGTGCAGAGTTTAGGTTGTGATTAATAGATGTCACTTGCCTTCCTAGATTCCCATGGCGTTATGTGTTGTAGTTTTCTTCAGGAAAGTCAATAATTGGAAGTTGTCAGTGTGTCAGCAGAGTGGTGAAGAGCACAGACTGTGGCTGGTTCTCAGTCCTGGTTCCACCAGAACATGGCTAGTACTTTACCTCCCTGTGCTTCAGTTTCCTCATCATGAAATGGAGGATAATAATCATAAGATTATTGTAATATAATAATAATCATAGGAGTAAGTGAATGACTACATGTATAAAAGGCTTAGGTCACTACCTGGCACTGATCTTTGACATTATTATTATTAGACTTCATTATCTTTAGAAAACAGATTCTATCTTATAATGCACAAAACAACCAGTTAAAGTCCTAGAGTAGTGTGACATTCATAAAATGATTTTAATATCCAGAAAACTTGAGTATACATGCTTTCAATGTGTGTAAGCATAATTTATATTCTTTTGACAGTGTCTGGCAGATGGCAGTGTATGAGGTTTTTATTATTCCAGTTCTCAATATTCAGAGCTAAATTACATGTGAGGAAACCCAGGCTAGATGGTGAAATGGTTTTCCTTGGGTTATGTTGCTAGTGAGTGGTTGAACCAGCACCACATCTTCTGCGTTTTTATGCAGTTTCCATTCCTTCCTCAATATGGTGTTTTTAACTCTGATATGATTTTATCAGGACAAACAAATCCTGAGGAGGACAAGGCTGGTAGCGAATAATGAGATCAGAATTCTCCCAAGGCAGAATGAGGAGCCATATTCTGGTGCCACTCTGTATTCGGAAGGGTTCTGGAGACCCAGGCTTGGTTTAGGCCTGGAGATCAGAGAGGTGAGAAGGAAGGGCTGGGACCTCAGAGGAGGGCTTGGAGTATAGCTCTTCATCCTCTGCAAGAGTCCTGCCATTGATTTAAAAGCTTTTTCGTATTAAAATAAATAAATTGATAACCTTTTTTATGCGCTTGGCAAATAACAATTTGTGAATCTTTTTATGTTTTTGACAGTTGCTCTGAGGATGTATAACTAATAATTTTTCTTTGAAAAGTGAGAAAAGGTCTATGAGAAGGCAAAGATTTAAGAATAAATATATAGATTTAAATGTATCTTTTCTCACTGGTTTTCTGGCAGCCAGCATTTATTTTGAACTTCAATCAGAAGTTAGTCCATTAAAAGCCTTGTGATAGGTTCCATATCACCTTGAAGTTACTAATAAGGGAAAGTGAGACAGTATACTGTCTGGGTCCATGGTCCTTCAGAACATTTCCTCGTTCAATCCTCACAAATACCTTGCAAGGCAGATAGTGTCTTTGTTGCTGAGAAGGAAACTTATCAGTTAGGCAATCTGAGTACATTTGTAGATCAATAAAGACAGAGCCCAAATTGGAATCAGAGCTCTTGTTGGAGTGCCTGAGTCCCTGCCATGCTCTGTTATTGGTGTCACTGAATACAGTAGACTCTTAGTTAAATGGGACCCATGAGGATTGGTAGATGCAAGATAAATGTAGTATTTCTTTGAATTTTTTTGCCAGTTGCTTGAGAGTTCTAGTTGCTTGAGTTCTGGTTTAATGGGGAGTCTACTGTATTTAGAACAGGAGGAACGAACCAGAGAAGATTTGGCAATTAGAATCTAGCCCAGAGTGTTTTGACAGCAGTTCTTGGGGTGACTCAGAGGTTGAGGAGCAGATTCTGGACTAATGTTATTTCCCCCACTAATCTGAAAGTAAATGCAGGGCCCAGGTGTATACACAGGAGTTTAGTCCTGATCTTCACCTGTTTGTAATTTCTAAGAACTGTGTTTTAAAGCAAGTGACAATTACTAGTTTTAAAAATTCTCCAAGGTTTATTATTATTTAAAAATGTAACTACACCTTAGGGTTTTTATTTTTGGTATAAAATGTTAAACTTTATAATATGTAACCTAATTGAACAGCCTATTTAAAATTGACTAGATTTTATTCCCTCCAGTGAGAAATGAATGAATAGCCATTGAGTGATTAAAGTAGTTTACTTTCTAGAATATTGCCTTTGTAATACAAGTGCTTACATTCTAAAAGCTGTTTTATTTAGTTATCATTGATTTGATTTCTAAAAGTGCATGTTATTTTGTAATAAAGATCCTTCAATACATTAAGTAATTGCTTTTACAATTTTATAAATGAAGTAGCATGACAACCCATTTTGGCTAAAATGACAGCATGGTTTATGGCTAAATAACCAAAAATTTTGTTTATGCAAATTGATATACCTCAAAGGAATCTCTGCAATTTGAAGGCAAATAGATCTGTTTTTGTACAGTTCCCTTGGAGGTGTGGAAGATAATCTCTGCATGTGATTTGAGGCAATTATGTGTTTTTTTCTGATCTTTAGAAAGCCTGGATAAATCAACGTTAATTTTAGTTGCACTGGCATTCCGGTGGGTATAGTCTTGTAATAAACACTTAGCTGTGGTTTGTTCAGATATTTACAATTAATGCTTTCTTGTATCTAAGCACTACTTTAAAGGGTGCCATGCTATAACTTTGAGTGCTGATGTGCCAAAGTCTGATTTATTTTATGAAATTCAGTTGGCAGTTCCCTACCCCCACCCATAAAATCCTTGGAATCATTATGTTAATGAAGACTTGGTATCTCAGTATGAAATGTGCACAGTGGGAATTGTGAGGTAATGTACCCTGAATAGAGCCGTTAATGTCTTTCACTTAGAGAGTGAGTGACAAAGACGGGATAACCCAGCTAAGTGCTTTCATAATCAGGCTGCCTGAATCCTTCTAAAGTGGTTTTATAGTTTCAGTGTGTGGGTTCTCTTGTGTCCCAGTGTCTCAGCCACCTTCTCTCTCATGGCAGCTGGGCAGGCAGCCTTGTTTGTAATCTCTTATTATCACATGACTTGGACAAGCCCCATCACCTTTGGATCAAAGACTTCAACTTTTGAATGTACCACTTTTTGTAATTCTGTGCAACACTTTTTGATTTTTCAAGAGAACTGTAGGTCACAAGAGGTGATTTTATACGGTGCTCATAGTAAATTTAGGTTTGCTGGGGACAGTTATTATTATAATTAGAGCATGATAAAAAATGTATAGAGAAAAAGAAAGAATTGGTAACGATCGAGGGAATGGCAGTTACTCTTATGAGGAAGACATTTATGTCCACCGGTTGTATGTGGTATGAAGAGTTTGTCACCCCTTTTAGCATAATGTCTGAAAGTAGCTATCTCCAGTTTATACCTCATTTCTCATTTCAGCTTTAAAGAAGCAACTTATTTATCTGAATACAACGTGGTTGATAATCCAGTACGTTTAAGGAATTTTTAGTTTTTTTCCCTACTCCTGTTCCTGTGGATAGCATTACAACACATTTGTTAATAAAAATTTTCAAACATGTGAAAGAAAAAAGAATAAACTGAAATGGAGACAAGTAAAGTGTTTTGCCCATATCCCTAGCCAGTTAGTGTCAGATTGGGTCTCGAATCAAATAGCTTATCCTGATCATCTCTTTCAACTGCCCATACTGCTGTCCTTTGAAGGAATGACAATGCTTTTGGCTAGTTTCTCTTTTTTACTTTCACACCAAGAAATCCTCATATCTTTGGCATTTGTCATAATTTTAGTGGGCAAAATATAGCATTCATTTAAAAAATATTAAATATAGCATGCATAAAAGGAGTCTATATAAAATATAGGCATGATTTAAATGATAATAGTAAAATAGACATAGGGACAAAGAACAGGTAGGAAGCTGGGCCTGGGACTAGGGAGGTGATTGCCTGGGGAAGTACAAGGTATGGTGGAAAAATTCTGCATCCCGATTGCAATAGTGAGTGCATAGGTATATGTATTTGTCAGAACTCATCAAACTCTACACTTAAAATGGGTGCCTTTTGTTGTATATAAATTATACCTTAATAAGGTAGACTAAAAATGTACCTATATATCCATTGTTCAACTTAATAAGTAGAACATTTCCAGTACCTTTTTATTCATGATTGACAAACTGTTTGAAAACACAGAGTAATTCAGGCTTTATGACTGAATCAGTGCCTGCTATTAGAAGATCAGTATTTCTATTTTAGTGGATGGATTTTTTTATCTTTATTTTTTTCTATTTTGGAACAACTTGTTAGCTGTCTATACAGTCTTACTAATAAAATATCCTAATTCTATTTATTTATCTTATTTTTTATTAAATTTATTGGGGTGACATTGGTTAGTAAAATATGGGTTCCAAGTGTACAATTCTATAATACTTTACATCATCTATATATTGCATTGTGTGCTCACCACCCAGAGTTAATACTTCTTCCGTCGCCATATATTTGAACACCCTCATCTACCATCCCCCTCCCCCTTTACCCTCTGGTAACCACTGTTTTTTGTATCTTTGAGTTTTGTTTCTTTCTTTCTTTGTCTTGCTCCTTTGTTGATTTCAGCTTTATATCCCACATATAAGTTAAGTCATATGGTTTTTGGCTTTTTCCTTCTGACTTATTTCCCTTAGCTTGATAATCTCATGATCCATCTATGTTGTAGCAAATGGCAGAATTTCATCTTTTATTATGGCTGAGTAATATTTCATTGTGTATATGTACCATATCTTCTTTATCCAATCATCTATCAAAGGAGACTTTGGTGGTGTCCACACTTTAGCCATGATGAATAAGGTGCGGTTGAATGTTGGGGTCATATATCTTTGCAGAAAAAAGTTTTCATATTTTTTGAGTAGATACCCAGAAGAGGAATTGCTGAGTCATATGGTAATTCTATTCTTAATTTTTTGAGGAACGTCCACACCGTTTTCCATAGTGGCTGTACCAATTTACATTCCCACCGGTAGTGTATGAAGGTTCCTTTTTCTCCACAGCATCTTCAACACTTGTTATTCCTTTAGATTGTTGTTTTTCTGTTGTTACTGTTGAGTCATATGAGTTCTGTAATGTTTTGGATATTAGCCCCTATTGAAGGCATTGTTGACAAATATCTTCTCCCATTTGGTTTGTTGCCTGTTTGTTTTGTTAATGGTTTCTTTTGTGCAGAAGCTTTTATGTTTGATATAGTCTCCCATCATTTATTTTTGCCTTTACTTTCCTTGCCTTTGAGTTCAAATTCATAAATTCCTCCCTGAACCCTAGGTCTATAAGTTTACTACTGATGTTTTCTTCTATGTATTTTATTGTTTTCAGGTCTCATGTTTAGGTCTGTGATCCATTTTTAGTTAATTTTGGTATATGGCGACAGATCACAGTCTAGATTCATTCTTTGGCTTTCCAGTTTTCCAAGCACCATTTGTTGAAGAGGATTTCTTTTCTCCATTGTATGTTTTTGGCTCCTTTTTTGAAAATTATCTGTCCATATACTTGTGGGTTTATTTCTTGGTTTTCAGTTATATTTCATTGGTCTGTATGTCAGTTTTTCTGCCAATACCATGCTGTTTTGATTATTGTTGCTTTGTAGTATAAATTGAGTGGGCTATCTCCAGCTTTGTTCTTTTTTCGTAGGATTGCTTTGGCTCTTCAGGATTTTTGTGATTCCATATCAATCTGATGATTTTTTGTTCTATTTGAAAAAATGTCCTTGGGATTTTGATGAGGATTACATTAAATCTGTATATTGCTTTGAGTAATATGGCCATTTTAACTATGTTGATTCTTGCAGTCCATGAACATGGAGTATCTTTTCATTTCTTTGTGTTGTCTTCAATTTCTTTTAGTAATGTCTGATAGTTTTCAATGTATAGGTCCTTTACCTCCTTAGTTAAGTTTATTCCTAAGTATTCTTTTTGTTGCAATTGCAAAGGGTATTGTTTTTATTTTTTTATTTCTTTTTCTGAAGTTTCATTGTTAGTATATAGGAATGCAGTGGATTTTGTACATTGATTTTTGTATCCTGCAACTTTATTGTATTTCTTTATTGTTTCTAATAGTTTTTTTTGGAGGGAAGTCTATAGGGTTTTTTATATAAAGAATCATGTCATCTGCAAAAAGTGACAATTTAACTTCTTCACTCCCAGTTTGGATGCCTTTTATTTCTTTCTCTTGCCTGATTGCTCTGCCAAGGACTTCCAATACTATTTTGAATAACAGTGGTAACAGGAGTCATCCCTATCTTATTCCTGATTTTAGAGGGAAAGGTTCAGTTTTTCGCCATTTAGTATGATATTAGCTGAGGGTTTGTCATATATGGCTTTTATTATGTTGAGGTACTTTTCTTCAATACCCATTTTATTAGGTGTTTTGATCACAACTGGATGTTGTATCTTTTCAAATGCTTTTTCTTCATCAATTGATAGAATCATATGGTTTTTCATCTTTAGTTTTGTTTATGTGGTATCTCACATTGATTGATTTGCATATTTTGAACCATCCTTGTGCCCCTGGAATGAACTACACTTGATCGTGATGTATCATCTTTTTAATGTATTGATTCAGCTTGCTAATATTTTGCTTAGGATTTTTGTGTCTGCATCCATTAGAGATATTGGTCTGTTAGCATTATTTTTTTGTGTCATCCTTACCAGGTTTTGGTATCAGGGTAACATTGGACTGGTAAAATGAGTTATAAAATATTGCCTCTTTAAGTTTTTGGAAGATTTTGAGGAGGACAGGTACTAAATCCTCCTTGAATGTTTGGTAGAATTAACAAGTGAAGCCATCTGATCCTAGACTTTTGCTTTTGGGGAGATTTTGGATGATTGTTTCAATTTCCTTACTGTTGATTGGTCTATTTAGATTTTCCAGTTCTTCATGATTCAGTCTAGAAAGGCTATATGTTTCTAAACATGTCCATTTCTTTTAGGTTATTGGATTTGTTGGTGTATAGTCCTTCATAGTATTCTCACATGATCTTTTGTATTTCTGTGGTATCCATCATGATATTTCCTCTTTCATTTCTTATTTTTATTGTTTATGTCTTTTCTCTTTTTCTCTTAGTGAATCTAGCCAGGGGTTTGTCAATTTTATTAATCTTTTCAAAGAACCAGCTCTTTTTGAATCAATTTTTTTTCAATTATCTTTTTGTACTCTTACTTCATTTAGTTCTGTCTAATTTTTATTATTTCCTTCCTTCTGCTGACTTTGAGTTTCATTTGTTCTGTTTTTTTCTAAATTTTTAATATGTAATGAGAGGTTCTTTATTTGAGAGTTTTCTTGTTTCTTGAGATAAACCTATAATGGTGTAAATTTGCCTAATAACACATTCAGTTCTAGTGATTCAGTATATGTGTCTTTTGCATTCCTTTGTTGGAACCTGGGTGACACATATATGAGTTTTTAGATTTCCCACAATTCTGTCTTAAAATAAACGGATAAAATGCTGTAAGTGGATCAATATCTTTTCAGTACTGTCATAACAGATACTTCAGGAGGAAGTATGATTGAATACGTACAACTTTATGTTTTATTCTGTAATTACCGACACAGTAACTATGTATATATTAGAGTGGTAAATATGAGTCCAATGCTTGGGCTTTGGTTCATAATATAAGCAAATTCATCAGGTAACTCTGATTATCAAGTTGATGAAAAATAATGTGCCACATAACTTTCACTGTGCACCTCTGTGGGTTTTGGTTATTTAGAACAGTATAAACTGAGTGATGAAAATTGTTCACTCAACCTGGAATCCACTGGGCAAAAGTCAATATTTTTAGTTTTTCCTTGGCTTCCACAACTTTGATTATGAGACATTCTGACTGTTATGTATTAGTTTTTGTCTAAGATTAATGCAAATTTTGCTAGTAATAGTGGACTATATAGTGACTGGAATGTAATTTTTGCATGTGTGAAATTATGGAGAAACAATATAATTTATAAATGACAACATTCTTGGGAAACTTATGAAGGCATATTAAAGAAACCTGGAATTGCAGGTAAACTTTATTTATCATAAAATGAAATTGAAAAATTTATAACATATGTATATTTGATAAAATATGGTACTTTTGATTAAAATGTCAAATTTTTAATTTTTACAATCAAAAGTTGAGAACCACTGATAATCACAAGTTGAAAATTATAAATTATTAAACAGCAAAGTAATCTACCACTTTATTCAATGTTTTTTTTGAAAAATATCAGTTCATTAAAAAGTTATAACAGGTTATCTTGTACCCAGCATAACTTACCAAATGCTGCAAAACCACCTGTGTCCCAGCATCAGACTCAGCTGCAGATGCCCCTTTTCGAATGTGTGAATACTGGTTTCCCTGCATCCCCAAAATTTTGATATGATGTGTTTTCATTCTCATTTGTTTCTGTGTATCTTTTGATCTCTTATTTTATTTTTTCTTTGACCCAGTCATTCTTTAGTAGCCTGTTGTTTATTCTCCATGTATTTGTGGTTTTTCCTACTTTCTTTTTGCAGTTGACCTCCAATTTCAAAGCTTTGTGGTTAAAAAAAAATGCTTGGTATGATTTTGGACTTCTTAAATTTGCCGAGGCTACTTTTGTGTCCCAGCATATGGTTTATCCTTGAGAATGTTCCATATGCACTGGAAAAAAATGTACAGTCTTGTGTTCTAGGATGAAGTGTTCTGTAAATGTCAGTTATTTCCATTTGGTGTAATGTGTAACTTAAAGCTGTTATTTCCTTATTGATTTTCTGTTTGGATCATTTGTCTATGGCTGTCAATGGGGTGTTTAGGTCCACTACTATAATTGTGTTTTTGTCATTTTTCCCTTTAGTTCTGGTAGTAGTTGCTTTATATATTTTGGTGCTTCCTGATTAGGAGCATATATATTAATAAATGTCATATCTTCTTGTATTGGATCTCTCAGCTGTGTTTGTGTGTTGTATAGGGAATCCTTTGTTGAATTGTAGCTGTTCAATTTGTTGTAACTATTCCAGGGGAAGTTTCAAGGAGCTCCTCTGATGCCACCATTTTAATGACATCTCCTAATTCTATTCATGAGTTGTAATTTATTTTAATGATAGAAAAAACTGACACTAAGCCAAGTTTCCTAGCATCACTGGAATGATATTTGCTAATAAAGTCCAAGTTCAAAACAGCATATTTGAGTACCTACAGGGTGTCAGACACTTTGCAGACATGATTTTATTCTTTCCCACAGCCTATAAGATAGGTGTCATTTACCTTAAATTTTGTCTAGTATAGAAAGTGAGGCTCATAGGTGTTAAGCAGCTTGCTCAAGATCCCCATGAGGAAAGTGGAGGAGCCAGTTTGAACCTCAGCTGTCTGAATAAAGTGTTCACCTTTCCAGCCAAACACTCTGTTATTGGAAAGAACTGCCTTTTACTAGAGAAAGTCGAGCACTTTGGCTAGAACCCTGGTTGCACTCTGTAGTACTGGGACCATGTGCTGCATATAACTTGCAATTGTCCTACATCACAGCTGTGATCCCTCACATTCCTGGCCCAGCCTCCTTTTGTGGTTCTCTCCTGCCTGCCCACCCACGGTCAGCTACCTGACAGGGGATCTAAGGAGCCTCTGGAATCTGGTGCCAATCTGCTTATTCCATGGAGCTTTCCCCTCATCCTCCTCATGGGCCTTTGTGGCTCCAGTTGCATTTTTCTTTGATGTCCCATATGTTCAAGGTTAAGTGCCTTGACTTCACCTTTGATCATACCTTTCCATTCCTCTTTGCATTTGCCAAATAAAACAGAAAAAAAAATGTAACTTCATTTCTCTTATCCCTGTTAGTCATCCCAAAGTCTCAACTCCTGTTTTTTCATTTATGTTTCAAAACCCAGCTTCCCTCTCCCTCCTTAACTCCATCTTTTTAGGCTTTTGGTCTATAACAGATGGTTTACGTGATTGAGTTGATCTGTAAGTGTTTTTTTGATTTCTTGTCTTTTCGTCAATAAGAATGATAATGGCTTCATTTATTGTGGCAGGTATTGTGTTTTGTACTTTAGGTGGCTTCTCTAATTTACCCCCAAGACAAATTTAGGATGTAAGTATTTGTTCTCTTCCTGTTTGACAGATCTGAAAATTGAAGTTTAGAGACAAAAGCTGAAGATCACATAGCTACTAACTGAGGCAATTGGGATTCAAATCCATTTTGACTTGTTTGTTCACATCCTGCTTTTTACTGACTCCTTGGAAACTCCTTCAAGAGAGTGGAAAAGAAAGAGAACTGACATTTGGTATGCCTTTACTAGTCATGTAGTAGAGGTGGTTTAGCATACTGTCTCACATGATCCTTCCCTAATGCTGAGAGTTAGATGTCATGGTCTGTTAAAAAAAAACAAAAAACAAATAAACAAACAAGCTGCTTTAAATAACTTACTCAAGGTCACAGGCTGATAAGTGGAGACGTCAAAATTAAACCAGGTCTTTCTGCCCTTATAGACACTCCGCCCTGTGCATGAGGAACTCCATCTATGTTTCTTTTCTATTCTCTGCAGGGCCTAGCACAGTGCTAGATAGTGAAACTTTCAATTAATTATATGTTGATTAAAAAAACAAAGGTTTCTTTTATTTTGTTTGAAGCATGAGCATATATAAGGCCTATATTCCAGTAGGAAAGAGTGGAACCTATAAAGAATATTTGAGAAGAGACAATATAAGAACAAAGATAAGGTGGAATAGATTCTTGTCTGCTATGGCAACTGCAGATTTTTGTTGTGTTTGTCTTTTGAGAAGTTTATACCTTCCTGAATTTTACTATAGTAGAGCAGGAATGTCTAAAATTAAAAGACGGAAGAGGATAACTTAGCATTCCTATTCAGATTTTGCAGTTGCTCTGTTTTTTAGTCTATTCCAATCAGCTGACATCCCCACTTCTAAGTGCCCTTCTCAGGTGCAGAATTAAACACTAATAGCTGGTTGCCTCCAGCCCTTTCCTTGGTGGATTTGTAGACCATTGAAATTTATTGTAGAGCTCACTTTCCAATAATTACCTTTTTTTTTTTTTGTAAAAATCCAAACAAAAAAGGAACTCCTTTATGTTCTAAAAATGTGTTAGAATATGTTAGAATTTTGTTGATCAAAACACACATTCTCCTGCTGCTGGTCACTGTGTGCATCTCAGTTATTAGTGCAAGTAACCCAACACAGTGAGAGGACAGGTTTCCATCAGGTGTGGTTGTGGTTCCTGGGTCTTCAAATATGTCCTCCAATTTTATTTTTATCTTCAGAGTGTTTCTATTAAGTGTGCTGTGTGCCAAAGGAACATTGTCAGTGGTATTCCCAGTGATGTATGGTTGTTAGCATGAGAATCAGAAGAGACTCAAGTGTGGGCTCTTGAGTGATGGACATCAACCCTGTCTTCTAAACATGGTAGTTTCTACTCTCAGTTATGAGAAATGCTAGCTGTGTGTGCTGGGTTTTCTCAGAGTGTGCTAGGTGTATCATCTCTCAGGGCTATGGAGCTTCTTAGAATTGTACATGATGTGAGAGCTCTCCCAAAATAAAATAACAGAATTCTCAAATCATCATGTTTTTTCACTGGCTTCTAACTCTTTCTTGCCGTGACCATCCATGATGTTTACAACCATCATAGCTCTTTAGGTAATAGATTTGTAGTCCAACAGATCAAGGTCAGTTCCAGCTCCATCATTTATTAATTGGGTGACTTGGGGCAATTTATGTATTTGAGCTCTGATTTTTCATCTGTAAAGTAAAAGTAATATAAAACTTATCGCATGTGGTTGCTGTGATGATTGAAACAACAAATTCTAAGTACACAGAACTTGACTGTTGTATGTGTGTTTGTGTGTGTGTGACATTGGTAGTAGTTTTTTGAACTATGGTGTCTCCAAAGGGGCAGTTCTTTTTGGGATCTTCTCACTGATCCCAATCCCCATTCATGATGGGGACTTGCAGCTGTCTCTCACTGGTCTGGGAACATGTCTCTTGGCTGATATAACTGTCTCTGTGTTCCCTTGGTCTGCTAGTACAGTGATGAGGCCACTTGTTGTACTCCTTGTCCTCGTTGTACTCCCCATCCTGAACAGTGCCTGGGGACTCCCTTTCCTGGCTGTGTGCAGTGTATCAGTGGTACTCACCTAGCCTTGAGCTTGCTACTTGTTGACAGAGGACTTTGACTCTCTTCCCCCAGCTGTCTGGTCAGCTGTAGCTCTTTTGAGGCTGTGGTCCCCTGATCACCTTATTTGAGGCATCCCAGGACTCACTGCAACACTCTAAGCTCTGTGACTTTAATTTGGGACACAGCCTATGCTATGGCATGGTGTCTTAGCTCTTGGAGAAAGACAGAATGGTAGGGAGGGAAGGAAGGAAGAAAGAGGATGGAGGGAAAGATGGAGGGAGGGAGGGAGAAAGAAGAAAGGGATACTGGTTAGAGAGCAGAGTAATGTAAAGGGAAATTCTGCTTAGCAATATGAGTATCTTAGAGTCTGATTCTTAAAAGGACAGAGATATAGTTTGGAAGAAATATTTATAACCATTATCATCATTATTTTGATTAAGGAAAAAAAATCTCAATAAAATCCTTCCAACTTGTCAGGTAATGCAGAAGATAGAGTGAGAATGTAGTAATTGTACAGGGGCATGAGTGGTAGAAGGTAATGAAATATTTAATGTGAAAATTAAATTTGCAAACTTTAAAAGGCTTTTTTAAGTTCTGTATTCACACCTTACACTTCCTGAACTGAGAAGAACTGAGTTATTTTTTTCATACATTCATCCAAGAATTATTTATTACCTAGTATATGTGAACTGCTGACGAGCTTGTCTCTTCCCTCTGCTTATCTCTGTCTGTGTGATGAGTATAACAGTGTACACATTGGTTTGGAACCTCATTGCTGAGGTTGGGGTTCCTGCTCCTCCACTTCCTTGACCTAGTGACCTTGGGCTAGTTACATAACCTCTCTGTGCTCTAGTTTCCTCACCTGTAAATAGAAATGATAATAGCATCTAGTTTGGAGGGCTTTGGGGAGTAGAACATGAAAGGAATGTAGAGCAGTGCCTGGCATATGAGCAATACTCAGTAATTGTTAGCTATTATTATTTGTTTTTTTATTTATTTGTTTGCTTCTTCCTTGTCATTCTCTCCCTCCATTATCAAATGCTGAGAGAAACCTTGTTTTTCTTTTTCTCTTCTAACTACTCCCTAGTTCCCAGGACAGTGCCTGGTCCATGGTAGGAGCTTAGTAAATATTTGCACTCAATAGATTAGTAAACATGTGGATGAGTGAATGAGCACTAGGCTCCAGGCTGGGTTCTACATATACAGTGGTGAACAAAATTTGATGCCTGCCTTCATGGAGCTGCCATTTATTCTAGTGGAGGAGAAACTGGCAGTATATAATGACAAATGGTGACAAGTGATATGAAGGGAAAGAACCAGGTGAGACTGTTTCAGATTGCATGATCAGGCATTTTCAGACTTAGTCGTTTGATTGACTGATAAGAGGACACTTTTTCCCTTTGTCTATTTGAATACTTAAAATAATTATTTGTGACTTTCCCCTCCTGCTTTTTAAAGCATTTCCATCTCAATTATTTCATTATGTGCCTGTTCTAAAGTTTTAAGAAAGGAAGTTAAACAAACTTTAATAAATTTGAAGATTTTTAAAAAGTCAAGCCATGTAACTTAAAACTGGTTATGAAACACTCGCTTACTTTTGGGTGGTGTGAGAGAGAGAGAGAGAGAGAGAGAGTGTGTGTGTGTGTGTGTGTGTGTGTGTGTGTGTATTCATTTTGTTGTATAGGATATTTATTGGTTTTTCTTCACCTTTTCTTTGTCTGGGTAAATTCAGCCAGCAAAATTCATTTAGGCAGCAGTAATAATAAAGATTCTGCTAGTCTTAAGTTTTTGGTTGAGTTTTACATTAAGTATTTACAAGTACATTCTTGAATGTTACAATAACAGGTTTCTTTGGCTGGTCAGACCAAAATATGCCTGATGAAGAAGAATCACCTTTTATTGGGCTCCTCATTAGGGAGCATTGTTCTTTACATTCCTGTTCTACTTTGGGAATGACTTGACCTTCAGAGCAGAGAGCTGCTAGAAGGGCTGACTTGGTGCTGCTGCTTCTCCCCATCATCACCAGCATGAAGGATTGTATTCTGTGCTGCAGATTAGTAATTTTATAGGTGTGGAGTCTAAGCTCAGCTCTGGATATCAAACTGTGGTGAAGATTGTTGATGGTGTAGCTTCACAGAATCACAGGATGTGTGTATGGGTATTTAAATAAAGAACTCTTTCAGTGGCCTTGTGTTTATTGTGTTAGAACTGGGCTTGGAGGGACTTTCCATTCATGTGCTCTGCAAACACATGGTTCTCCTTCCAAGTTGAAGGAGACATTGCTTTGTAGAATATATATGCAGAATTAAAGCTAGGCACAGGTGTGGGAGGAGGAAGACAGAGTGGTCTCATTTCTACTTGTAAAAATCCTCAGGTAGGGATTTTCTTTCTTTATAAAATTTTTTTTTTGTATTTTAAAATTTAAAATTTATTGGGGTGAAACTGGTTAGTAAAATTATATAGGTTTCAAGTGTACAGTTCTATAATACATCATCTATATATTGCATTGTGTGGTCACCACCCAGTCAATTCTCTTTCCATCACCATGTATTTGACCACTCTTCTACCCTCTCCCCCATTACCTTCTAATAGCTGCTAAGCTGTTGTCTGTGTCTGTGATTTTTTTTTTGTTTTTATTGTGTTTTTTTTTTTTAGTTTTATACCCTACTTATGATTGAAGTCATATGGTTTTTTGACTCCTGCTGATTTATTTTGCTTAGCACGATAATCTCAAGATCCATCCATGTTGTTGTGTGAAACTGGCAATATTTCAGTTTTTCTTATGCCTGAGTAATATTCCATTGTGTATATGTACCACATATTAGGGAAATGCAAATTAAAACCACAATAATCTATTAAAGGACACTTAGGTTGTTCTCATGTCTTGGCCACTGTGAGTAATGCTGCAATGAACATAGGGGTACACATAAAGCTTTACGGATAAATGTTTTCAAATTATTTGGGTAGATATCCAGAGGAGGGATTGCTGAGTCATACGATAACTCTTCTAAATTTTTTGAGGAACCTCCATTCTGTTTTCCATAGAGGCTGTACCAATTTACATTCCTATCAGCAGTAACGTGAGGGTTCCTTTTTTTCCACAACCTTTGCAACACTTGCTATTCCTTGTCTTGTTGATAATAGCTCTAACAGGTGTGAAGTGATATCTCATTGTGGTTTTGATTTGCATTTCCCTGATAGCTAGTAAGGTTGAGCATCTTTTCATATATCTGTTGGCGATCTGTGTGTGTTGTTGGGAAAAGTGTCACTTCAGGTCCCCAGTTTTTAATTGGATTATTTGTTTTTATGTTGTATGAGTTCTTCATATATTTTGAATATTAACCCATTATTGGAGGTGTTGTTTGCAAATGTCTTCTCTGATTCGGTAGGTAGGCAGGGCTTTTCAAAGCCTCGTGTAGGCCTTGTGTTTTTTAGCTTGTTGTATTGACTAAGTGTCAGCAAAGCTTCTCGAGCCCTACTCAGTGCCATAAAAACAGAGAGCAGTATGTGTTTAGCGATTCATTTAAATTGAATTGAATTATATAGAAACCATTGTACAATTTATATTTAGGCACATCATATTTTATCTCTCTTGTTCTATTTAAAATTTTCCTGAAATGCCTGCAGGAAATTCTTTTTGGCTTAAATGAGAAAGTGAAGCCAACTACTGAGCCCTTGAACTTTTGTCCCTGGTGAAATAGAGAGGATGGTCTGTTGGGAAGTTTGGAGACAACGAATGTGATTAGCAGAAATGAAGGAGAGAAGCCCTGGCAGGAAGAAAACAAAGGCTATCATCCAAAAGTAACTAATATTTGACTGTGGAATCCATTTTTATTTTTGGCAGTGGATTTACTTCCCATGTTCCCCTGGACTAACATGGAATCAGTCGGCATTAAGCACATGCTGATTATGGCTAAAGAGAGTGACAGCTTGAGGTATGCTGGTTACTAGGGGAAAGCCATCTGGATTAGGCATTTGCCATAGACCTTGTGTTCATGTAACTTCTTCCTAAACTGGAGAAGCAAGACACTATAAGACAGTTTTAGCAAGGGTCTCATGCACAGTGGTATGTTTTAATAATGTTGTTCCCTTTATGCAGGACCTAAATTAGAACATCCTTTTCTATAGGATTAAGGTTGTCAGTGTAAACCTTGTTAGAATCCCTAAGTGAAACAATTTAATTGCCCTTCCTTCTTATAACCTAAAATCCTTACAGAAATTACCAGTTGCTGCTGGACTCCCCAGAGATAATTGCAATGTTTATTCTGATTATCAATATGTATTCTGAGACCCAGGAGGGCTCTCAAAACATGGTTACAATGCTGTTGTTGATTAGAGTTCTGAGTTTAAATGTTGTCAGCTTTGTTGCCCTTTGAAAAATCCAGGAGCGTGCTACTCTTCTCTAGGTTTTCTCAACTTTTCCTATTCAGAATTAGAGGTAACCTTTTCTGGTCCCATAGAATTTTGTACTAGCCTTTATCATATGCACCTCATTATATCACACTTCTCTATTTCTTTGCTCCTATCATCCCAGCACAGTCTAGGTCCATATTGACAGCTGTATTAGTTTTCTGTTGCTTCGTAAGAAATTACCACAAAAAAGTTGTGGCTTAAAAAACCCCATACATTTTAGATGCAACAAAATGGCGGCATGAGAGGGACCTCTGGAAAACTCCTCTGGAGATTACAACTAATAAAACACCTACACCTCAACCAAAGGCCCTGTACACAACTCACAATCACAGCTGAGAAACCCACTCGTGGCATTAAGGTATCTACAGGCGGGTAGTGGATTACACAAAAGAGAAATAAAGGGATGAGTGGGGACTTGGGTAGGTGGGTTGCTGCTTGAAACTCTACCGCTGGGGGAGGGAGGAGGAAGAAGGAGGTGGGAGAGCGCTCCAGACCCCACTCGGTACATGGGACAGAAGGGGACCCACAGGTGGGGCGTGAGATACTGCACCCACCTCACTCTGGCCCCAGGAGGTGCAGACTGGTCCGCAAAACACAGTGGCAGGACTTTACTCTGGTTCCCAGAAGAGGAGAAGCAGCTGAGTGGTGGGGAGCTGCAGTGCGAGTGCTTTGATCGGGAAGGAGAAGGAGGGGGGCTTCGTGCACATTTCTGAGCCCACACCAGCATTGTTTGGAAGACCAGCAAACAAGACAGCTGACCTCAAAGCTCAGGGCAGAATCCATGCATGCATGGGACAACCCCAGAACAGGTGGAATCATCCCTAAACACCCTGAGGATCCCTGGAGTCACAGGAAGAAAACAAAGCCACGAACTCCCCTCCCCCACAGACCTCTGCCTGCCCAGTATCAGAAGTGAATACCAGAAAATTACAGCTGGGAGGATCCAGAGAGACTGCAAAAAAATGAGAAACCAGAAAATTAAAGAAATGGGGACAGGTGATCCATCAGAAACCATTGTTCAAAGCAATGATTATAAAAATGCTTAAGAAACTGAATGATAACTTCAACAGAGAGATAGCAAGCATCAAAGAAGACTTACAAACCATTATAAAGGACTAGAGAGAGATCATGACTACATTAACTGAAATGAAGAACGTTGTAAAAGTCACCAAACTAGATACAATAGAAATGCAAAGTGATTTGCAGGAAAAGCTAGTAGAAAACCCCCATTTAGAACAGATAAATATGAGAACCCAGAAAAATGAGGATGTTTTGAGATTCCTCTGGGACAATTTTAAGTGGAAGACTATCAGAATCATGGGTGTTCCTGAAGGGACAGAGGAAAAGCAAAGGATCAAGAAATTATTTGAAGAAATAATAGCTGAAAATTTTCCTAACCTGGTGAAGGAAATAGACATACAAGTCCAGGATGCACAGATAATCCCAAACAAGATGATCACAAACAAGAACACACCAAGACACATCATAATAAAAATGGCCAAAGTTAAGGAAAGCAACAAATTCTAAAACCAACAAGAGAAATGCAAGCAGTAACTTAGAAAGGGCACCCATTTGATTCTCAGTTGATTTCTCACCAGAAACTTTACAGGCCAGAAGGGATTGGGAGAAAATATTCAACGTGATGAAAACCAAGGATCTACAACCAAAAATAACGTATCCAGCAAGGCTAGCATTCAAAACTGAAGGACAGATAAAGAGCTTCTCAGATAAGGAAAAGTTAAAGAAATACATCACCACCAAACCAGTACTACAAAGGATGTTAGAGGGACTTCTTTAAGATGGGAGGAGGGATGAGAGAGTGAGTAAAATAAAGGCAAGGGATGGAGAAATTTAGCTTGATTGTTAACATAGAATTGAAAGCAACAAAGAAACAAATCTCATGGACACACTCAATAATTTAGTAGTTATCTGAGGGTAACAGGGGAGGGAGGCGGAGGAAAAGGGACAGGGACACAAATATATGGTGATGGAAAGAGAACTGACTCTGGGTGATGATCGAATGGGTGAAGATGTATCTACAATACAGAGAAGATGTAATGTAGAATTGTACACCTGGGACCTATGTAATTTTTACTGATCAAGTCACCACAATAAATAAATTAATCACACAGTTAAAAAAACAAAACAAATAAAAAACCCCATACATTTATTATCTTTCAGTTTTGCTGGGTCAGGAGTAAGGGTACAGCTTAGCTGAGTCCTCTGCTCACGTGTAATCAAGGTGTTGACTGGGGCTGCTGTCATCTGAGGCTTATAGTACTCTTCCAAGTTTATGAGGTTATTGTGAAAATTCAGTTGTAGAACTCACAGAACTCATGTTTGATTTTCTTTTTGTTTGTTTGTTTTTTAAAGGAGAGTCTCAGTCCCTCTTTTAAAGGCATTACCTGATTAGGTCAGGCCCACTCAGGATCATATCCCTGTTGATGAACTCGGTCAACTAATTGGAAATCTTAAAATACTTTTGCAAAATCCTTTTACTATATAAGCTAACTTAATCATGGGAGTGGTATCCCATCATATTCATGGGTACCACCCACATTAAAAAGGAGAGGGTGTATAGATCAGGGTGTAGATATCTCGGGGGTCGGGGGGAGGGCCATGTTAAAATTCTGCCTACCAGAATGGTTAGTCATGTTGAAAGAATAAATGAATGAGATTAATGAATTCTGACAGAGGACAGCACAGCAACCAACTTTATTGTAGAGTGAGAGAAGTTACTGACTTCCTTATTGCAAAATGCAGTTGTAAGCAGTTTTTTTAATCACTAATGAGTAGGCCAACCAGATACACTATTTTAAATGGGGTGGAATACAACGATACTGTCCTGTTTCAAATGGTACATCTGGTCAGCCTACTGACACCTCAGATTTAGCCCAGTGAGACTAGGCTGACTGTATGTACCATTTGAAACATGACAGTACTGTTTCTTGTCCCATTTAAAATGGTATGTTTGGTCAGTCTGCTAATGAGCCTTTTCCTGGCAACTATAAAGGCATAAGCAGAAGAGAATAAACAGCCACAAAAGAAGGAAAGAAAAAGGGAAGAAGGAAATCACATCTTGAGCTGATTTCAGGTCGCACCTCTGAGGACCGATACCCAGCCTCCAGACTGTGAGTCTCTCCTCACTTCTGGGCGCAGCCATTGTGGACACAGAAGGGCCAAGGCACGCAGTAAAGGGAATGTCCTACACCTTTGCTTTCACTTTCCAGAGATGGAGTCCCTGCCTTAGGATGAAATAAAAACCTAATGTGAGTTTTATTTTATCCCTCATAACTACATGCACATGCAGTATCCCCTTGGAATTCTCTAGCAGTGAGCTGCATTAGGTGTGGAAAAGAAGCCTTAATTTCAAATCTCATGGTTGCAGTTGGCTTTAAAAATCAAATTGAACTGGAGCCGCCTGTGTTTAATTTGGAAGAGCAGAAAGGATGTGTGCTTTGTGGCACCCACATGGTATAAAAGCCTCCATGACATAATAGCACTCAGAAGCTTCCCCTGGAGACAGTGGCCTACTTCCCTGACAGTTCCCTGGTGTGGGTGCCACACTGTGTAAACACTGTGGCTTTTAGTGCATGGCGGAGGCAATGATACATTAATAGTAGCTCCAGTAGGATCTCATTAAAATTAGGGAGGAAAATATGAAAGCTGGAGCTTGGTAATGTACAGACAGTAAAAGAGTATTTGTTTCCTCTGATTAACCATTGGATATATCTGAGTGCCTTTCTGGATGGTCAGAACCACCATTTCAGGCTGAGGTACCATGTTAATTCTTTTTTGATAGCCTATCTCTGTTTTTCAATTCTCTTACTCCCGCTAAAATTAACATGGTGGTCCCTTGGACTCCCTTGAGAACTCCGCTTGGTGGTCGGTCTCTGTAGGCTGTTGTGGAAACGGCAGTCATTAGGTTGGATTTGGCACATCTGAGTTATGCAGTCAGGTGGTAACACCTGGGCGCTGAAAACAGGGCTTGGCCCTCCATCTAGAAAGGACAGGGAAGCGCGTTCTGGGAGAGCTCCCTGGGGAAGAAGGGTTGGCATTCTCTTCCTTTTATTAATTATGTTAACTGGTAGAGGCACACTGCAGTCTTCCAACTCTGCAGGGAAAACTTAAAGCTGACAAATGTTCCCTCCCTTAGGAAGAATGTTGGAACATTTTCTTCACTGTGTAGGTGGGGAACTTGCTGTGTGCAGGGAAAGGACTGCATCTCCAAGAATTTGTATGTAGACGTTGGAATAAAAACAAAATATGCCAAAGAACTGTTCTTTTTGAAAGCCTACACTCAGCCAAGCAGGAGTGTTGTCACCTGGTCAACTGTACAATCCAGTTAAGGGCAGAGTTTGCAGACTGGATTACCACCTGATAATGAACCCATAGAACTCAACTCTTAACACTGACTATCAGCAATCATCAGTGTTCATTTTTTAACTCATTAGAGAATTATTTATCACTATGAAAAGTGGACTGACTGGTGATCCATTTGGCTTCTTAGAACTCCAGGGAACAAGATATCAAAATTAAGTGGATTGATACATTCTGTGTCTTTTTGCTTGTAATTATGTTTTCTTTCTTGGAAGTGGTTTTTCCATACATGCCCACTGTGTAGCTAATGGGGAATAAAAGATTATTTCCCCTTTTTGGGTTGTGTTGAGTAGAGGGTAGGATCATCTTCTTTTCTGGGGTTTATCACTATGGACACAATGAAGTGATAATAACATTAATAAAGAGGTAATAACATTTCAGTAATCACAACGAAGCAAATAGTCTTCAATTTCTTTCTTAAATTATATATTCACTTTCACCACCTTCATACATTTCAGAGTTTACTTTCTGTAAACCCACCAGAAGGCAGCTGCTTGCTTTGTCCCTGACATACCTAAGCAATGTGAACGTCCAAATAATTGTCAGTTGAAAATAAAAATCTGGTTTCAGAAACATCTGGACAATTGTTCACCATCTGGCAACTTAAAATGTTGCAGCACAGGTACCTGATCTGAGGAACTTCAGCGTTGTTAACACTATTAACCTTGAGCAGCTTCAGAGTAATCTTAAAAGACTTGCTGTCTGTACCTCTGAAAAGCATGTCTAGAAAATGGTTTCATGAAGGACTGAAAACTCTCGTGCAAGTGGAATGGGCAAGGGATGCTCTCAGAGCATTTTGGTGTGAACATTTGTTACGAGTTTCTAGTCCCAGGCCTTTTTATAGCATTTATTCCTCTCCCAGCCCAACAACCTCCTTCTGCTTCCAATTAAAAAAAAAAAATCAGTCCCATTTAACTCGGACATTCTTGTTTGATAGCATTACAGAACCATTTTCAATGAAGAATGAGTTTTACAACTTATTCTTTCACTTGTAATCAAATTATAAGCTGACTATAGACTATATCTAAAGTTATAGAATAATAGAAAGGACTTCAGTTATTTTCGTTTTTCTCACAGGGCCCTTCTCTTTTTACCTCCTCACCAGAATCCTGTGTTAGTAGAATGAGCATATGGAATTGTCCAAAGCATAATTTGCAGTTTGCATCCTAGTCAATAACTGAAACAACAGCAAAACCACTAAGAAACTACAGGAACCCATATGTTCTTGTAATGCCAGTATTTGGGGGTAGTGCACACTGCTTTCTGTTCCAGGGGTGCAAATGTTGGAATTCACACTTTTTGATCTGGGACACATCTGTCAGATGGATAAATCACCTGTTGATTCATATTTTGCAGCAGGGCTTGTAAGATGAACTCATTTGTAAGACTAAAAGGAGTCTCTTTCCTTCCTGCCATTCTTGATCCTGTAAAATATTGGTTAATTCGTGCTGACATAGTGATGAAACCTATTGTCACACATGAGATATTTCTGACACGCAGTGGACACTGCAATGATGTTAGAGGGGACAGCTTTTTGGGACTAAATTCTTTTTCCCAAAGAGGAACAAGGGGTATTGGTAAAAATTCCTAGTTTTCAGAGCTGAGTTCTAATGAAGCTATAGCGAAAGGGATTTATGCACAAAGGGCGACTGTAGGCCTTATCATCATCATCATTATTATTTTAATAGTAATAGTATTTTAATGACACCAGATAATGAAATGTATAACTAGAACTCATCCTTTGGTTAATAGATGCATCACTGGGTAAGCTTCTGGTATGCTTTACTAACATAGTCCCTGTGACACTGTTGTACCGGGAAGTGGGTCATGTGTCAGATCTTTCCTGACATTTGGAAACTTGCGGATGGGTTTTCTTCTTTCTTTTAGTCTCCTCATTTTGGAGAGTTCTTGCTTCCTATCTCTCACCCCCACTCCTGACCCCCTGCAACAAGTGAGGCAAGGTGAGAAGACTAGGGACAAAAATAAATGCAAAACAACAATAACAACAGTAAAGAGGGATCTGGGAGTTAGAATAAAGGAAATGGGGCACAAAGGATTTAGAAATAGGAATTGAGAGACAGATACAGTAAGACTCGCCAGCATCCACTGAACATGGTTCCAAACACATGAGCCTGTCATTTCATCTGCTTCTCACAAGAATCCTATAAGCCAGCAAGGTTATCCTTCTTGTATTAGATATGAAGAATCAGAAGCACAAAAGGAAAATGATTTTTCAGTTTTGAAGTGCCCATTTCAGGGATTAACCTCTAGCTGTCTGACTTTCGTTTATGCCCTTAACTATTACACTGTACTGTGAAAGGGTGGGTGAAAATTACAACTAAAGATGCTTGGACGTTCAGGTTATTCCACCAACCCAGCCCCCTGACTCCGAATTAGTGTTCCACCTTTTCCAGCCCAGTACTCCTCTTCTTTTTGTTTCCCCCTCTTTTCCATAATTGCTTGCTCTTCCTTTGTATAGCTAGTTCAGAAAGAATTTTAAAAAATAATTTGAAGCAAAGGGTATAGCTAAAAACTGCTTATTCCATGGGACCCTGGCCCTTATAAAAATCACAGTGCATTTTAAGACACAATAACTCCTTGTTACCAGGCTTTTCCACCAATGGGAAAACAGCTGTTACTCTCATGATTTTTGTCATGGCATTTTTCCTGTGGTTGGGAGCAATGAGAGACTCTCTTAAATGGGGGTGAGCATGTTGCTATTTGATGGAACTGGGCAGTAAGGGCCACACTTCCTAGAGATTACTGGGCTCAGGAATAAAGGCTCCTACTCCAACTTTTGTAAAACCGTGCACCTAAAGCTTGCTCTCCCAAAAGAAAACACATGGCAGTTCTGTTCAGCCAAGGATGGAGCTGGGAACATAACACATTTCTTAAAAATGTGTTCCCAAGATACTTTGACCAAAGCCAAAAACCATCCAGTGACTATATACTATAATCTCAAGGTATATTCTGCCACAGATTCTCCAGGGATTGATCTTAATACCATAAAACTGAAAACGGTTTTCTTTTAATAGTTTATCACTTCTCACATTAAATGTTTAATTTTGACAGGCAAATCAATTCTAGCTTCCTTTTTTTTTAAAGGTCTTGGTGAAATTTGCTCTTACCGTCTTTGATCAGCCGTGTCGAAAGCACTAATAATCTGTTCTTTTCTGGGTGCTAAAGAAATAACAGACGGTGAGTGACAATACTGGCCAAATTAAAAAGAATGAGGTTCATTGTGCTATGATATTTTCCTGATCAACTCAAGTTAGTGATCTATATCCCACATCAGAGGTCTCGGTTGTCAATATGGTGGTGTAGTTTGTCCTCCTGTGCCACACTTAGTTACAACTCTTTAACTCAAAAGCCACTCAGTGAACATTTGGCTCCAGAGATGGCTTCAGATTTCTCATTGCATTGGTAAATATCAGTACCCACTTCTGGGCAGGATATCTAGTTTTTAGGTTTTAAGCAATTGAGAGTAACTATGACCCCTGCATATCTCTTACATTTAGTAGAATACATATCAGCAGTGTAATCTGATCTGACTAGATTGCTATACACTTTTGACCTTCTTAATCATTGATTTCTAATTGTTGTTAATATTTCAACTAAGATTTTTTTCACCTAGATTTCAAACTCCATGAGATCAGGAAACTTATTTTTCACCTAATGTGTTTTCCCTTCATGTAGAAGAATATTTTCTAGGTATTTTTTTAGGGGTGATGTGGATAGAGGTTAAGGACATGACCTTAGAAGTCTCTTATCCAGATCCTGGCCTGGCCACTTGGCTAGCTGTATGGCCTTGAGCAAGTTCCTTAATTTTGGGGCCCTATTTTCTTATTCTGCAAAATTGGTTAAACAGGAATGCTGGGGAATTTAAGTGAGACAGTCCATCTAAAGTCCAGTGCTTGATAAACTGTAAACTAATACTATATTTGTATTTATTGTTGTTTTGTCACTTTTTAATAGAAAGCAGGAGGGTGACACATCAATACAATGGTTTTTCTGAATAGAGAAACTAAAGGAAATAAATAAAACATTATTGTTCAAAGAATGGTTAAAGAAACCAGGTGTTTAGCATAGAAAAGAAAAAAATTATAGAAACTATTGGAATTGTTTTCTAGTATTCAGAGGAAACATAAAGCCTTTTATCAGAATATATTTTAACAATCAGAAAGACCCCATAAGGTTGGAAAAACATTACTTCCGTTAGTAAAAATTAATCTCTCTATAACTTTATCAAAGTATGTATAATTCTGAAGTTCTAAGCAGTAAGACTTGTACTCAAAGATACAAGGATAATTAAGACCTTAAATTATAGTTTGTTCAGTTTGCCATTGTGGTAGTTCTAATTTTGGTTCTAGAATAGCTTTCTTCCAGGGAACCTAAAGTTCTTTACAGACATAGCCTCATTCCTTCTCACAGCATACTGTGTTCATCCCATTTTCTCACATATGATTTAAGATCTAAATTAATATCCAAGGTATGGTCCCTGGACTAGCAGTTTTGGTGTCGGTTGTGAGCTTGGGTGAAATGCAGACTCTCAGGCCCTATCCCAGACCTCCTGAGTCAAAGTCTGTATTTTAGCAAGATTCCAGGTGATCTGTATTTTAGGAAGATTCCAGGTAAAGTTTGAAAAATACTGCTCAAGATGCCAGAGTTAACTCTTATTCCTTGTGCCACATAGCAAGCAGATCTCCCACTGAGTCTGGGTTGTGTGGCTTGTGTAGCTGATGTTGCAGAGGTGCCCATTCCTTTCTTTGCCATGGCCCCTTGGTACTGTGGGCCCTCTGAGAGTCCCTGCACCGTGTCTTTCTCTTGCTGGGCTTTTTAACTATGTCCCGGTGTGCCTTTGTTCTTTTAAGATTTTGTTCCTTTGTGTTTTTATTAAGTGCTCTGACATTTATTTTTTTAATTTTCACAAGGCCATTTCAGTCTAGTGACAATTTTATAGTCAAAACCCACATGGTGTCAATTAAACAATGTTTTATAAAGCACCACTTGTTATAAAAAAGAGTGGGTATTCTTGAGATGAATTCTAAATGTAAAATATGGATGGAATTTGTGCATTGGTTGGGAACTGATGGAGAAGTACTCATATGTTTTAGTCTACTATAAAAGTCCCTTCCTCAAATGGCTTCCATACAACTAAGCAATGAAAGTGCATAGAATTCTCAGTTCACTTCACTACTGAAAAGTAAAGAGAAATTTATGGAGTAATAGTGATATTGAGAAGAAATAGTCCTTTAAGAGAATTGCAGTTTTCATAGTTAACTGGAAACATTTCCAGCTTTTCAAGCGAGCACTTCCTTTCCTTTTATGATTAGTAAGGAAATGAGTAAGGAACAAGTTGGTAGAATTTCTAATCTAAATTTCAGAACATTTTTAATTTACTTGTTAAGTTAGATGTTTTAAAAGCTGTTGGCATTTATATTTCTGCTACTCATAAGAATGCATTCAGCATTTCTATAACTTGCAACGATTTTGTAGAAATGAGCGTGATCTGAAATTACTGTTCCTGAATAATGACATATGTATTGTTTACTTAAATAATTTTCATTCTTTAGGTTACATCTCTCTTTTTGGTTGTAACCGGATTTACTGGGAATAAGAATAAACATTGCCATATTTCCCCCTAGGAATTTGGTATGATAAATGTAATTGCAGTACCAAGAAATCCTTTCCAGCTGAAGGAACAAACCACGAAGACTGTGGTTTAAGTCTTTGTAAACTTTTTTTTCCCCTTTTAAAATCTAAACCATACATTTAGATTTGGTTGTGCTTCACAGGTGTCCATTTTTAGAGTTTTCTTGACTTTGTGATCTCCCCATACACAGGCATGGATCAGTGCAGTACCAAGGGAAAAATACACTTTTAAATTGATATTTTTACTTTTCCTTTTGAGTTTTTAATTCTTAAAAGCATCATGTACTCTTTTCATAGGTCCTAGCACCAGGATAAAATGTTCATTGACAGTCTAGAATCTAGAAAATGCTTGATTTATAGGAGATAAAAAATAAATCACTATAAAAATAAAGCTACAGAGGGAAAAAAAAAGAATGACAGGGAGAAAGGTCAGTGGGTATCACCAGAGATGGCACATTTTACTATATTCAACACTGTAATTGTCACCCAGAAAGGTCTTAGGAGGGTCCACACATGGGGTCAAAGGCTGCCCATCATATGTGGAACAGCCCCAGCAAGGGTGAGGAGAACGTCATTTTTTTCTGTCTCCTCCCCCCGCCCCCCCTTTTTTATTGAGCCAACTTTTTTATTGAATTCCCTCCCTAAGTTAAGGAGTTACACTGTAGCTGTAACAGTAAGTGATAGGGTCAGGATAAGGTCATGATGTATTTTGTTGTCATGAGCAGCTTTTTCTAACATTGGATCTCCCCAAAAAGAAAGTCTTGTTACACATTTAGTATAGATGTGGCTCATTTCACCTAGGGTTTTATCTCAGCTTTAGCAGAGGAGACAGGGGATCTAACTGGGTCTCTATTTTATCAGGGAAATGAGGAGTCGGCCATTAAATGACCTCAGTATTGGCTTCTAGCTTGAGATGTGCAGTTTGCTGAGGATCAGACAGCTCATGACAGATATTAGAAGAGGTTTAGGATTATAAGCCTAGACCTTGCTTTACTAATCCTAGTTATTGAGTTGTAAATGCTCTAACAATAACACTCTTGCTTACTTCATGTCTCCATTAGCTCTGATTCTAGAGATGAGTGGAGGGATCACCTTCAGTGCCATCTTTGTTTTTGACTCTATTTATGTGGCACACTTTCTTTAGTCAATGGAATGGCAATTCATTGGAAGAAATCACTGTCCTCAAATATATTCTATGCTTTCTGCAAAGACCTGATGGGGGTTACATTGCAAATAGAATGTGCAGATTTTAATACTGATGAAGTGAAAAAATGTTAAGAATGGAGAACTGATTTTTGGTATTGATGAATTAAGGCAGATCAGACAGCCTCTCAGGACACTTCAGATAACCTTGCAGTATGTGAAAGCATTTTAGAAGAAGGATCAGAAGAAAATTACTAACAGTGTTGAATCATTTTGTGGATGCCTGATAGGAAGTCTTTGACTCCAGCTAAATTAGATTGTCTTTGATTTATAAATGGGTCTCTTAATAAATGGTTTCTTCGGCAGTTATGATTAATTAGGAATTAGAGACAAATTTCAGAGTAGCTTATGGTTACTGTTATTTTGTAACAAACTTTTGGAGATGAATTTCATCAAATGCTGTTGATTTTTTTGGTGAAAAGTTGAAACACATCTACCTTATTATTAACATCTGTGATAATATAGGTTAGAGAGCTGTGAGAAACAGTAAAAAAAAACATGTGGTTTACATTATTATACACAGTAAATGAAATTAATAATTTCATTGCTCAAATTAATGTTTCCATTTCTTTTTAATATAAAACTGCAGAGTAGTTAAGGGGTGATAGGGCTATGGTTATTAGCATTAAATTTTATTTAAATATAATTTAATATGAGAAAATCAAAGGAATGTGCAAACTTGAGACTGTCTTTCTCCATGGGTAAATCCAGTCATATATCTCTGAATGAATTATAAATGTGGAGTTATTCGATCTTCAGTAACTGACTTGGAGTATTTTATATTTACAACATGCTGTGCACAAAAGTGTGAAAACCAGACTATATAGTGTCACTACCATCTAAAGTCATAAAATGTTTTTTATTTATATAATAAATCTGAGACAGATTATAGTAGAAAACCCCTATAAATCTGAGATACTCAAAGTAGTAGAAACTTTCAGAGATAAATAAGTTACCTATTAGTCTGATTAAATGCCTCTGCTAGCTGCATGATAAATAATACATAACTTTCCTTATTCACTCTTTTAAATTTCCATATATATATATATATATATATATATATATATATATATATTTACTTTCTTTTCACATTTTTTAAGTCTTAGCAACATTTCTTCCCCTTCACCCAGCTTTTTATTAACAATTTCAAACAGAGAAACTGAAATAATAGTATATTGAACATCTGTATATCTACTATCCAGATTCATTGTCATTGTTAACATTGTACTGCATTTGCTTTATCTCTCTCTCTCTCTCTCTCTCTGTGTGTGTGTATATATATTTTGCTAAATAATTTGAGGTAAAGTGGGATAAGCAAATTACCCCATACTTTCTTAAACATCTATTTTCTAAAAAGACATTCTCCTACATAACCACAATAACCTTTCAAAATACTAAAATTAACAATAATACTTTTATGATATTTGATATCCATTTCATATTCAAGTATTTCCCCAGTTGTCTACAAAATGTCTTTTATAGCTGTTTATTTTTTCCCTGAACTAAGATCCAGTCAGTGTTCATGCATTACAATAATGTTATGGCCCTAAACTCTCTTTTACAAGTGTAGAACAGCTCTCTCACATTTTTTTCTATGACATTTACTATTTAAAGAGACTAGGTAGCTTGCCATGGAGAGTGTCTCACATTGAGGATGTGTCTGATGGATTTGGCTCTCTTGAGATGATTCAGTTTTCTCTTGCCCCTGTTTTTCCTACAAACTGGAAGTTAGGGATAAAGTTTGAAGGTTATTCTTTTAATTGTTGGGGTTGGGGGTAGGGTGGAAGAGATGAAAAAAAGCAAATGTTGTCTTTTTAGAGCAAGTTTCCTTAAAACCCAGGCTTCTGTGATATTGAGTAAAGTGGAGAAGAATAATGACTTTATTGGAAGGGTAATTAATACTTGTAAGCTTCTGATTAGAGTCTTTTTGTTATTTTAAAAGATCTAAAGGAAAAGTTGACCACACCTCTCATGTCCCTTACTTTCTCCTCTCCTTTGGGTTTCCATGGCAGCATGAGTATGTGTCACCTGAAGAGCATTTTCATACAATGTGCAACTGCTGTGTTGCACATTGTATGAAATAAGTAACTGTTGCATTACTTTTCTGTCTTGCCTGCCAGCCTGTGAGATATAGCAGCAGGGATGGTGTTGCTTTTCCCAGAACTTCATGAAACCCAACACAATGTTACCATAGTCTAATTTATTGGCATTTCAAACTTTCTTCTTAAATTGGTTGGTAAAGGAGTTTTCTGGATCCATGACTTCACTGTCTGCGCTTGGTAGATTGATGTTTTCTCACATGGTGGATGGATTCACCATCTCTTGTTTTTCGTTTGGCTACTTTTGGTCACATCTAGTCTCAAGGTGCTCCCAGGTGAGGTGAGAAGGTAGGTGTGTATATCAGTGGGTGTCCCAGTTTTTAGGAGTTAGTATATGTCTTCTCTGAACTTAATTTTCCATTGCTATGGTGTTTCTTTCTTTCTTTCTTTTTTTTTTCCTAAGTGCTCTGTCAGCTATACCTGTGGAAACATGTGGACTTTTCTTTTGTTTTCCCAGAGCTCAGTATATCAGTTAGACAAAGTTCCTTCCTGCACAGACATTCTGATTGATTCTGTGGTCTTAAAATGTCAAATAAGTATACTTTTTTGTGTGTACCCTGCAACTTAGCCTAAACTTTGCTATAAATGGCAGTTATTGAATTGCTGTGGCTCCATGCCAAATGCTGGAAATAATTTTAGAATATAAAAACACAGCTTTCATTTGAAAACATTTATTTTACGGGCCATCGATATGTGTGTTATTCATTTTCATAATGAATTAGTTCCTTTTTTCCAGTTGTAAGAATAAACCTTTATTAATATCTAATTTGTTGGAATGGAAATAATTCCAGTAGGATTATGACTTCATTGTGATTTCCTTCTGGAAAGGCATAAGAGAATGGATATTTTAATCAAATGTGAAAAATATATTACTTCCCAGATGCACTTCATAAATAGTAAAGGCAGCTTTCAGCATTAACTTTTAAGTATCATTTATTCAGCTAGAGCTCCAGACTTGCCACCAGGTTCCTAAAGGCAATGAAGATGAGAGTCAGGATTTTGGAGAGCTCTCAGTCTAGCAAATCTAATTGAATTTGACTTCTTAGACCTGGAAGTGGCCAAAGAAAGCCAGTATATCAAGCCCCTTGTCTTTAGGCAAATGAAATATTAACCCCTTTTCCCAGGTGAGAATTTGAAAGCATTAATGGTATTTTGAGCAAATGTAGGAGAACAGGGGAGTGGAACTTGGGTTGTCTTATTTTTTTATACCTTTCCTTCTCTTCTAATAATTCTATTTTCAATTCAATTCACTAGGTTAATAACAAGGAAAATAATATTTACAGTTTGAGAAATTAGAGAAGTCAGTTATCTATTTATAACCTAACTATTTGCTACAGTTATTCTTGACTCTGTAATGGAACTGGGTGAATAATGTCCATGGTTTTCAAGACTTTCCTACTGTCCTGAAGTATTTGAATCAAAAATAGAATCTTGTTTTAAAACCATCACACAGGCCAAACCTCCCAACTAGCAGTACTTTTTATGGCTCAGTCTTTATATTGAACATAGCACTGTGATGCTCAGACCCTACAAATTTTTCTATTGGTATGATAGATTTTCAAAGTGTATATCTCATGAAGGCTTCATATTAATAGAAAGTGATGATCTTCTGACTTTGGATTGTTAATTTTTGTTGAAAACAGGAGTGTTCCTGATTCAAAGTATAGCCACGGCTTACAGGCAGCAGTTTTTAGTAGACTGCATTCCAATTTAATGACTTATGGCCCCTGAAAATGTTATGCCTGTAACACAGTGTCTCAGTGATATATGCCACTGTATCATTCCATCCTTTTAGCTTCTGTATTTCCCTTTTCCAATTCAGAATAGGCATGGGCAAGGGAGGGAGGCAGTAATGTTTGCTGAGTACTTGCTCTTCAGCTTACTAGGTGCTCTGTCTTTTATAAGAATTTGGGGTTCCCTGGGGAACTCATTATAGGACTTGAGAGTCACATTGATCTGCATAATTTATTTAATTTCTCAATGTCTCAGTTTCTTATGTGTAAAATGAGATTAAATTGGTAGAGTATATTAAGTACTTAGCAAGTATGTTACAAATGGCACTTGGCATTATTCATTCCATTTACATTTCTGCCAGTTTTGTTATTTTGAACCACTCTGATTACGTCACTTCCATCACTCCTCTTTCTAATCTCTGTTCTGTGATCTGGAGAACCTTGGTGATTCCCTAATGCTTACAGGGTAAAATCCAGACTCCTTAGTTTGTCAAGTGAGGGCCCCTGTGATCTGGCCCTGTACTACCTTTCTAGACTCATACTTCCTGACATACTTGCCTTGGTCAGAAAATGTGGACCAGTTATTGTGCCCAACGTGCTGCTGAGTTTATGGCTTCCATGAGTTTGTGGCTTTTCTCTACCTAAAACTTCCTCATTGCTTGCAATCTCATCATGCACTTTGCCCCCTCTGTTCTCCACCTGCTCAAATCCCCTTGTGCCTTCATGGACCTGTGCTCCAAACTAGCCTTTCCTGTTTCCCTCCAAATTGGAAATAATGTCATCCTCTTCTTAATTGCTAAACCTATATTTATAGCTCTCTTAAAGCCCTAAGGAAGTTTATTTAGAATTCAGAGCATTAAAAAATATTAAGTAATATTCAGTATTTCTGTTTATTTAATATGAAAGTTTAGCTTCAATAAGAATTGAAACAAAGATGTTTGATTCTCCTCAGGAGTTTTGTTTGTTTGTTTGTTTGTTTGTTTATTTGATTAGACAAATTTAGTTAACTGGAACTTACTATTCTTCAAACATTTTTGCAAATTCCAGTGCTTGGTAGCTGATAGGTTATGCTGGAGAATCCAAAGACAGAAATGAAAAATCTACAGAGTTGCTAAATTTTAGAGCTAGGAGAAACCACAGTGACTTAGTGAACCATCACTGTGATCTGAATAAAGTACAATCAATCGCAGATGTGAGGCAATATTCTGAGTAAATTTGTTCTGCAGGTTGAACCTACTGGCTAGTTTTTCTAAGACCTAGCCAGCAAACCAGTGTGCACACCTGTGTATATGCAGTGTGCCTGGTTAGTGCTGCTGCCTGCCTGCAACATGATCCAGGTGGGGACCGTTCTCTAGGTTGGTAAGGCCCTGAGGTAAGGCCAGTTGTACCACTACATCAAGTTCAGGAAACATGGGATTTCCCCTAGTAGACCCATATTTAATTCCCAATAACTAACAGCTTCTTTTCTTGACCTTCTGAATTTTAAACTTAGTCTGGTTTGATTTCATTGTGGTATCTTTGGTTAAGTTGGCCTACAATAATGACAGAGAAAAAAACATTGTGTTTTTCAGTTAGGTAATTTTTTTATCATGTATCATTTTTTACATAAAGCTAATTTTAATTTGATATGGTAAAATTTAAAGTTATTATAGATTAGATATAATTGCAAATGATACAGAATTTACAAATATAGTAATATAAATAATAATAATAATAAAAGGGCTAATTCATATAAGATTTACTATGTGACAGGAACAGTTTTAAGTGCTTTACATATTTGGTTGGTTCATTTAACTCTCACAGTAATCTCATGAGGTAGTAACTATTGTTATTCTCATTGAAGCACAGAAAGCTTAAGTATAATAACTTGGCAAAGATCACACTAAGTCACTAAGTCACAGAGTTAGGATTTAAACTCAGGTGATCTGACTCCAAAAAACAAGTCAAGACATCCATTGTCTTTCCCATTCATACTTGTAGTCTTAATATTTGGCACCGGAGTCCTTAATTTCAGGGAAATAAAAGTGAAAAAATGCATATTTATCAAGATAGCCAAATAAGCACAGACTATTATAAATTCCCAAGCTAATTAAGAAATTGTTCAAAAAATATATTTACTGATGAAGTTTTAAAGAAAGTCAGTACAAGACAGATGTGATGCTATAAGAGACCCACCTCAGATTGAAAGACACACAAACTGAAAGTAAAGGGATCGAAAAAGATATTTCGCACAAATGGGAATGAGACAGAAATTGGGGTGGCAGTGCTTATATCAGACAAAATAGACTTTAAAATGAAGACTATGTATGATAAGAGACAAAGAAGGACATTACAGAATAATAAAGGGATCAATCCAACAAGAGGACATCACCCTAGTAAACCTTTATTCACCCAACATAGGAGCACCTAACTATATAAAGCAAATATTGACCAAGGCAGCTACCAACAGTAACACCCCACTGACACCCTGGACAGATCTTCTAGACAGAAAATCAACACGGAAACATTGGTTTTAAATAACACATTGAACCAGATAGATTTAATTGATATTTTTAGAGCATTTCACCTCAAAGCAATGGAATATACATTCTTTTCAAGTGCACATGGAACATTCTTCAAGAGAGACCACATGCTGGGCCACAAAACAATTAATTTAAGAACACTAAAATCATATTAACTGTCTTCTCTGACCACAGTGGTATGAAACTAGAAATCAATTACAATAAAAAAAAAACTGAAAAATACACAAACACTTGGAGGCTCAATAACATGCTACTGAATAATGAATGGGTCAACAATGAGATCAAGGAAGAAATCAAAAGATTCTTTGAGGCAAATGAAAATAAAAACACATCGACCCAAAATGTATGGGACACAGTGAAAGCAGTCCTAAGAGGGAAATTCATAGCAATGCAGGCCTACCTAAAAGAAAAAAACAAGAAAAATCTTAAATAAACAGTCTATCTTTACGCTTAAGGGAACTGGAAGAAGAACAGCAAACAAACCCAAAGTAAGTACAAGGAAGAAAGTAATAAAGATAGAGTGGAAATAAATGAAATAGAGACTAAAAGAGCAATACAAAAGATCAGTGAAACCAAGAGCTGGTATTTTGAAAAGATAAAAAAAATTGACAAACTTTTAACCAGCCTCATCAACAAAAAAAGAGAGAATCCAAATAAATAAAATAAGAAATGAAAGAGAAGTGACAACCAACAACACAAATACAAAAAATTTTAAGAAAGTATTACAAGTAACTATATACTAACAGATTGGACAATCTGGAAGAGATGGATAAATTTCTAGAAGCATACAATCTTTCAAGGCTGAATAAAAAAGGAAACATCTGAACAGGCTGATTACTACCAATGAAATTGAATCAGTGATCAACAAGCTGCCAACAAATGAAAGTCCTGGACCAGGTGCCTTCACAGGTGAATTATACCAAACATTCGAAAAAGAATTAACACTTATTCTCCTTAAACTATTCCAAAAAATCCAAGAGGAGGAAAGGCTCCCAAGCTCATTTTACAAGGCTAGCATTACCATGATTTTAAAACCAGACAAAAACATTACAAAAAAAACGATAGGCCAATATCTCTAATAAACATAGATACAAAAATCCTCAAGAAAATATTAGCAAACTGAATTCAACAATACATTAGAAAGATCATACACTACGATCAAGTGGGATTCATTTCTGGTATGCAATGTGGCTTTAATATTTACAAATCAATTAACATGATACACTACATAAACAAAATGAAAAATAAAAATCATATGAGCTCTGACAATTCGCAAACTTGCTACTGTGTGCTAACGTTGGCAGCACTGCACAAACAACTCAGGTTTCATAACCTTGGTATATCTGTGTCTCACAGCTGTGTTTATGTCACTGTGTGCCGGTATCTTGCTAAGTGGCATTCATTATTGTTGTTGTGTATTTTTGTATGCCATCACGAGAATGTCAGAGCTTGAAATAAAGCACAGAACAAACATTAAATTTCTTGTTAAACTTGGCAAGAGTGGAAGTGAAATCAGGGATGTGTTAGTCCAAGTTAATGGGGATAATGCCATGAAGAAAATGGCAATGTACAAATGGGTTAATAAATGTTTTTCTGAAGGGAGAGAATGTGTCACTGATGAAGAGAGGTCAGGACAGCCAGTAGTGAGCAGAACTGATGAAAACATTGCAAAAATTTGTTGAATTGCACGTCAAAATCATTGGCTAACTGTTGAGAAGCATAGCAGACCAAGTAAACATCAACAGAGAAACAGGAAAATCTTAACTGAGATTCTTGGCATGAGAAAAGTGTGTGTAAAAATGGTCCCAAAGGAGCTCACACATGAACAAAAGCAAAGGAGAGTCAAAGTTTGCCAAGACCTTTTGGAGAGGCAAATTGATCTTTGAGGCGGTGTTATATATCACTAGCGATGAAACATGGATGTACCAATATGACCCTTAAACAAAGCATTGAAGTGCACAATGGAAGTCAGCCAATTCTCCACAACCAGAAAAGTTCCATCAGTGCAAATTAAGAGTCAAAACAATGTTGCTAACCTTTTTTTGATATCAGAGGGATTGTTCATTATGAATTTGTACCAACTGGACAAAGCCAACCAAGTTTACTATTTGGAAGTGCTGAAAAGGCTGCATGAAAAAGTTAGATGAAAACAACCCAAACTTTTCACCAACAACTCATGGCTCTTTCATCACGGCAGTGTACCAGCTTGTATGTCACTTTCTGTGAGGGAGTTTTTAGCCAGTACACAAATAACTGTATTGGAATACCCTCCCTATTCAACTGATCTGAACCCCCCCCCATAACTATTTTTCTTTACCCAAAGATAAAAGAAATATTGAAAGGATGTTATTTTGATGACATTCAGGACATCGGGGTTCACACCATGACTGCTCTCATGGCTATTCAAGAAAAATAGTTCCAAAATTGCTTGGAAAGTTTGACTAGGTACTGGTATTGGTGCATCATTTCTCAAGGGGAGTTCTTCAAAGGTGACAATAGTGATATTCAGCAGTGAGGTATGTAGCACTTTTTCTAAGATGAATTCACGGACTTAATTGTGAGACTTTTATGGCCAAATCAATAGATGCAGAAAAGTATTTGACAATACGAGGCACTCATTTATTATAAAAATATTTCAGCAAAGTAGTAATAAAGGAAACATATCTCAACATAATGAAGACCATGTATGAGAAACTTATACCTAATATCATATTTGATGAGGAAAAGCTAAAAGCATTTCCCTTAAGATCAGGAACAAGACAAAAGATGCCCACTTTTACCACTTTTATTCAACACAGTACTGGAAGTTTTAGCCATAGCAATCAGACAAAAAAAAAAAAAAAGATATAAAAGGCATCTAAATGGGAAAGGAAGAAGTAAAACTCCCATTATTTGCAGTTGACATGGTACTATATATAGAGAACCCTAAAGATTCCACCAAAAAACTCAGAACTGTTAAATAAATTTAGTAATGTAGCAGGATACAAAATTAATCTTCACAATTTGGTTACATTTATATACAACATTCCCATTTATAATTATATCAAAAAATACAATAAAATACTTAGTAATACATTTAACCAGGGAAGTAAAAGACCTGTACTCAGAAAATTATAAGACATTGAAGAGAGAAGCTAAAGAAGATACAAATAAATGGAAACATATACCATGCTCATGGATAGGAAGAATTAATATAGTTAAAATGTCCACACTACGCAAAGCAATCTATAGATTCATTGCAATCCCCATCAAATACCAATTGCATTTTTCAGAGAATTAAAACAAATGTATATGGAACCACACACCTTGAATAGTCAAGGCAATCTTGAGAAACAAGAACAAAGTTGGAAGTATCACACAACCTGATATCAAATTATGTGACAAGGCTATAGTAATCAAAATAGCATGGTATTGGCTTAAAAACAGATACATAGATCAATGGAACAGAATAGAGAACCCAGAAATAAATCCATGTCTGGTCATTTAATCTATGACAAAAGAAGCAAAAATTCACATTGGGATAAATGCAGTTAATTCAATAAACGGTGCTGGAAAAACTGGACAGATAGATATATGCAAAGAAAAGAAACTGGACTGCCTTCCTGTACCATATATAAGAATAAACTCAAAATGGATTAAAGCCTTAACTGTAAGACCTGAAACCATAAAATTCTTAGAGGAAAATAATAGGAAGTAAACTCTCAGACATTACTTAGCAATATTTTTACTGATGTGTCTCCTTGGGCAAGGGAAGCAAAAGAAAAAAAATTAATAAATGGGATTACATTAAGCTAAAAGGTTTTTTCATAGCAAAGGAAACCGTCAACAAAACGAAAAGACATCCTTCTGAACGGGAGAAGATATTCGCCAATAAGACATCTGATGAGGGGTTACTATCCAAAATTTATTTTAAAACTAAAAAACAGACAACCCATTTAACAAATGAACAGAGGACCTGAGTAGACATTTCTCCAAAGAGGACATACAGATGACCAACAGACATATGAAAAGATGCTCAACATCACTGATCATCAGAGAAATGCAATTAAAAACCACAATAAACTATCACCTCACACCTGTCAGAATGACTATCATCAATAAATCAACCAACAAGTACTGGAGAGGGTGTAGAGAAAATGGAACCATTGTGTACTGTTGGTGGGATTGCAAAGTGGTATAGCCACTAGGGAAAATAGTATGGAATTTCCTCAAAAAATTAAAAATAGAACTGCCTTATGACCTAGCAGTTTCACTCCTGGGTATTTATCCAAAGAAATCCAAAACAGTACATCAAAAACAAAATGCACCCCTATGTTCGCTGCAGTGCTATTTACAATAACCAAGATATGGAAACAACAAAAGTGTCTACCAATAGGTGATTGGATAAAGAAAATGTGGAACATTTATACAATGGAGAATTACTCTACCCCCCCCCCCCCAAAAAAAAAAGAAGAAGAAAAAAAAGAAAGTTTCTCATTTGTAAGATTGGATAGACCTAGAAGATATTATGCTAAGTGAAATAAGTCAGACTGAGAAAGACAAATGCCATATGATCTCACTTATATGTGGAATTGAAAGAACAGAATAAACAAACAAAACAGAAATAGACTCATAGATACAGAGAACAAACTGATGGTTGCTAGATTGGAGGGGGATTGGGGGATAGGTGAAGGGATTAGGAAGTACAAATTGGTTGTTAAAAAATATTCACAAAGATGTGAAATACAGTGTGGGTAGTATAGTCAATAATTTTGTAAAGACTATGTAGGTGTCAGATGGGTACTGAATTAATGGGGGGGATCACTTTGTGGGTATATATGAATTCCTAACCACTGTGCTGTACACTTGAAACTAATATAAAATGATATTGTATGTCAACTATTATTAAATATATACATATATAGTCACAGGATGTAGAGTACAACATAGAGAATATAGCCAATGGTATTGTAATATCTATGTATGATATCAGATAGGTAGGTAGTAGACTTAGTGGAGTTATCATTTTGTATGGGGTATAAATATCTAATCATTATGTTGTTTTATACGCCTGAAACTAATTAAAAAAAAAAAAGGACAGATGTGCGACCCCTGTTTTTTGTCAAGTACTACTGACCCAAAGAAAAATTTAGTGAAGGGAGCCAGTCTTACAAAGTAATAAATGATTTTTTATCTCCTGGAGAAGACCCATTAACTGAAAGTCACTATCATGCTGCCTCCTTGAAGGAGAGAATGTGTTTAGGGCCATAGGATGGTATCAGGTGCCCTGGGAATTTGGTGGAGCAAGTGATGACTTTCAGCTGAGTTTTACAGTAGACTTTAGTATTTAAAGTTTTTCACATTGACTGAGTTCATATGACTTCATAAGTGACTGCTTCATTGAGCTTTGATGAACAAAGTCACCAAATTATGTGGCTGCGAAGTATGAAAAAGACCGCCCCCTCCTACTTTAAAGTTGGAGACTTCCAAAAACAACTTACCTAGCTCTGAAATGTGAAGTCTGTAATAAGATCATGTAACAAGAGTACATTTTGGAAAATTTAATTGACTCTAGTTTATGTGGTTCTCCAGTCTATAAAGAAAGTCTCATAAATAGATTTTATCTAAGTCACATTCACACTGTTTTTAGTATTACTGCTTTAACTTCTTCTCACAAAACTTTTTCAAACGCTTGGTTTTCTGTTATTGTATTCTGAATTTACAGTCTTTACTTAATTACCATCTTCATGATGATCATTCCTAGGTTTGCTATTTCCAGTGGTCACTGAAGGTTTAATTTTATAACATTCCTCATCTTTTATACTTTTGTTCTCTCATCTCCCCAGACCTTCTAGAGAACTATATTCTGCTATGGCAAACTGTAATGAATGTAACCGTGGGTTGCATATTTTCTTTCTCTGGGGAACTAAGGTTGAATAGGCCTGGTGCCAGCTATTAGAAGAAACCATAGCTTTCCTGATTGAGTTTCCTGTAAAAAAAACCATGTAATACACTCACTTCCTCACCACTAATTTGACAGACCTCCTCTGCATCTCCATAACATTTCAGATTATTTTCCAGGTTCTGTGTCTCAGTATTGCACACTCAGAATGAGTTGGAAAGCAATGGCAGTATTCATGTCAGCATTTTCACTTAGGATTTGTGATGGATATAAACTAACCTTTGTAGTTCTCCTAGGTTTACTGACATCGGTTCCCCCTGAACATAGCCAGCTGAGATTAAGCCACATCTACACTTTAAACTTCCACCTACCTTACTGTTTTAAATGTAATTTTAGATTTTGCTTATTTTTAATTGAGAACTCTGAAGAGAAGATGGGTTCCAGCTATGACTCAGCCTGAGTTCCTATGTCATAATTCTGCATTTCTAGAGTGTTTGTACCTGACAAGAATTGGCTCAAGGAAACAAAAAGAACAGGAAAGGCCCCTAGGCACACATGGCTTGGCCCAGACACTGAGTTTTGCTGGCAACTGGCACAGAACAGAATTTGCCGTGTGAAATCCAAAGCATGGCTCAACTTTTTTTTTTTTTGAATGTTATATGTAGGAAAGGGATATTAAAGGTGGGAAGGTAATTAAAAATGGCAAAGATATCTTTAAAATTAAACAGTAAATCTTAACTTTATTTAATGCTCAAAATCTTTTTTAGTTGTGATGTCAAAAAGCCTTTTAAAAAGTAACCAGTTTTGAGACTTTGAAAAAGCAGAAGTTTTAGAGCTCAGTGCTTTCTATTTTGGTATAACAAGAAAGAAGGTGGAGCTGAGAAAGGAATGACTGTAAAGGAGGAGTGAGTTGAGGCAATCAAAAACGGTTCCTTATAAAGGGGGTCAAGTATATGGTGGCTGAGGGAGACTAGAGTTATGGTGGTAATTAGACACAATGGAGTATATAGATATTGCATTCTAAAGTCATATACCTGAAAATTATATCATGTTATTAACCAATATCACCTCGATACATTTAAAAAGATTTTTTTTTCCTCTAGAGGGACATTTTCAGTGCTTATCTTTTTAATTCCAAGAGAATGTAAGGCTATGGAATTTTGAACTTTGCCTGCAGTTCTGAAAAAATACTGTGATCCTAATGTACTCCCAGGATATCTAGTTAGTACCTGTCCTATGGCCCAAAATATTCTTGCTTCAAGGAGGTGGCTTGATTTGGTGTGGTCTGAAATAGTCACAATAAATCAGAGTCTTTACTTCTCTAGAGATATAAAAAAATCATTTGTTATTATATATTACAAGGATCCTGTATTAGTTGCATATGTCTGTCATACGTTTTTGTTTTTATGATGGAAGACATTTGGTGTTGCCATGAATAATAAATAAGAACAAAATTGGGCATTTTTTAATTTGAATTTTATCTTAAGGATATATATGGAAATGAAATATTAAGAAGAACAGTGATATCTGGAAGTGTGAAAGAATGCCAGTGAAGTCTAACTCGAAGTTACATTCAGATGAGACTTTAAAGGCATGAATAGACAAATTGAAGGATTTTGAGGAAATATCTTTTGGAGACAGTGAGAAATCCCATTGTGGGTAGGCAAGCAGTTGGTGATTGGATCAAAGTCATGCAGATGTTGTGGTGATATTTGATGGCTGGTAGTAAGACCGCTGGGTCCACAGTGATGAGTGATTTGCCCAGTCCTTAGCGTTTTGAATTTGGGGGAGTAAGGAAAGCATTTCTCCTGCCCCCAGGAGACAGTCACTTGTGTGCAGTATATGCATCTCAGAATGTTGCAGAAAGGCTCTCCCTTCTGAAGGATCTACCTGTTCACCTGTGGGAAAGACCAAGTGGCACTCAGAGTACTTGCAAGTTCAGGTTGTTTATTTTACGCCAGCCGGCTCAGAGGAGCTGTTTTTAAAATCTGAGCCCCAAACAAAGGGAGGGTGGGAATTTATAGCATAGCATTTCCATAATAATAGCAGTTTCCTGTGGGCAGGCTAGGGTTGGTAGGAACAGGGGTTTAGGGAGAAGAAGAACCAGGAAGTGACTCCAGGGGTGGGTCCTGGACTAGGCTTTCGGCCATGTTGGGAGGCAATATTTCTCTACATTCCCCCCTTTGATACCCTAAGGAGGGGACATCTATAGGGCATCATTATCCTCTAGTGGCCGATAGCCTCATAGGGCTGATATTCTGGCTGTAGCCCTGTTGGTTACAGTGGTCTCTAAAAATTTCATCAAGGAGTTAAGCAAGCAAGGGCGGAAAGTAGCCAGAATAACAGTAGTGATCAGTGGGCCAGCTAATGGTAAGAGCCATGATGAATTGGCTGAGATTCCAGGGCCAAGAGCCCTCTAGTTCTCATTTTCATTGTTGTATCTTGTCCCTTAGTTCCTTGACCTTGGTGGTAACAGTCCCAGACTGATTTACATAATAGCAACATTCCTCACCTAAGAAGAGGCAGGCACCCCCCCTTCTCTGCGGTGAGGAAGTCTAGAGCATGCTGGTTCTGGAGGGTGACCGTTGCTAACAAGTCAATCTGACTCTGGAGGGAAAGAAGGGAGTCTGCTACTCTTCATGTCTTCATTCAGTTCCTGGGACAGTTTGTAATAAAACTTGAATGAGGAACCAAGCCCCCCTGACCCAGTGCCAATTCTGGCTAGGACTCCAGTGCCTACTAGAAAGGGGACAAAGGGTGTTTGCTTCCTCCTTGCAAGTGGCAGGCATAACCAACACGTGAACTCATGTTGAGCGCCAGTGCTATTTATGAGAGCTGATGCCACCTGGAGGACATGTTCTAGCTGGTGGACAGGGGACAGGCTCTGGGTGAGCAGTTGGATGCCAGTTAGGTGAATACTCTGGTACCCTGTCTTTTCCTCAGCTTTTAGCAACGATTCTTCAGCCTTTTCTATCTGTTGGGCCAGAGCTCTCTATCTTGGACTCCTCCTCCGTCTGACATCCCTGCATGGGTTAAGTAAGTCCAGTACCTGGTGGATCCCTTTTGTCCCTATTCTGGCAGTCACTGGAAGTAATTGTTTCCTACCAATATTTTTCCCAGCGTGGAGGCATAGGGCAGGACTCCCTCCCCCATAATGTTTGGCAGACATATAGGTATAAGTAGTGAAGGTTTTGCCCATCAGACAGGACAGTTTGGTTCAGAGGAGGATAGAGCTGGGGTGAGGAGGAGGACAGGCAATTGAGGGTAAAGAGATATCCTAATAGGCCCCAATATGCCAGGGCAGGTAAGAGTCTCTGGCTGGTAGTCTAAGTCTATCATGGCTGCTGCTGAAAGTCTGAGGCCCAGAATTAGGGCAATGAGTCCCACTGCGGCCACGAACCACAGTGTGTAGGGGTCCATCAATGATGGGACAATTGTCCGGAGGTCCCATGAGGTGGTTCACGGCAGTCTTGTCTGCCGGGTTCTGCTGAGCTTTCCAAGTCTCCAGGTTTTCCTCTGAGTGGGCCTTTTTCACTCTCGAGTGATGGACCCATGGGATAATTCCTGAAACCTTAAAGAGCAGTGGGGATTGTTAAGATGACTGTGTAAGACCCTCCCCAATGCGGCCTAAGAGGTTCCTTTTTCTAGTCCTTGACCCAGACTAAGTTGCCTTCCTGAAAAGAATGGACAGGGTCACTCAGTACGATGGGGGCCCTCTCTGTAGTATAACATTGTAACTTGGAGAGGACTGTCCTAGGGCCTGGAGTTCCTCTACTATGCTCTTGTCACCTAGCTGACAGAGGTTTTCTCATGCACTCTCCAAGCAGTGGGGGGCCTCCCATAGAACAGATCAAAGGGAGAGAACCCTAACTTTCCTGGAGTTCACTGGGAACGCAGGAAGGCTAAAAGCAGCAAGTCCACCCAAGGCAGACTGAACTTGGCTAAAGTCACTTTTAGGATGCAGTTCATATGCCCTACTTTCCCTGAACTCTGGGGCCTGTAAACAGTGTGGAGCTTCCAAGGGATGCCGAGCGCCTCTGTCAGAATTTGGATGATTTCTGCTATAAAAGCTGGTCTTTTGTCGCTGTGTTTCGCATCCATTGGTTGGATCAGTCCATTCAAAGGCAAAAAGAGGCTGGCTCTGTGGCGCGAGCTGGAGGTAGAAGATGGCCTCTTTGAGGTCTAAGCAGGTAAACCACCTGGCAGATTGAGGGACGTGGCCAAGGAGAGTGTATGGGTTTGGAACCACGGGGTGCAAGGAGATGGTTACCTTGTTGATTGCCCAGAGATCCTGGACTGGCCGGTATCCTCCCCCGGGTTTCTTTACTGGCAGCAAGGGAGTGTTTAATCAGGTGTTCTTGGATGCTGAGTTGGGCCTTCTGGGGGAATGGATACTGTCATTGCCTTTGTGGGCATGTCCCTGGTAGCAGCTTGATGATAATCAGGGCCTGGTTGTGGGCTAACCCAGGTGGGTTGTCTTCTGCCCACGCTAGGGGGTACATGGTTCAGAATTCAGTACCCCCAGCTTGGAGAGAACATCTCGTCCCAGAAGAGGTTTAGGGCACTCTGGCATGTCATGTGCCCTCCCATTCACAGAGGTGGGTCCTGCAGAACTGCTTTTGTGTGGCATGGTCCCCAGTCACTCCAAAGATAGTGGCAGTCTGTTCACTGAGTGGCCCTACCAGGTGGTTACTACAGAGTGTTCAGCCCCAGTGTTGACCATGCAAGTCATAGGTTGGCCCTTAACTTTACTTTGACCGTGGGCTCATGGGGGCCGAGAAGGAGAGAGCTCGGGCTTTCTTATTCTGAGTTTAGTCTGGCCAAGCCAAGGAGATCCCTTCCTGTGGGTTCCCGTTGGTACTTACTGGCTATTTGGGGCCTTCCTCTGTTGGGGCACTTGTTCTTCTAGTGTCCTGTCTCCTGCAATAAGCACAATGATTGGCTGCTAGGGGGAGCCTGCCGAGTCCCTTCTTAGGTGGCCATTCCTTCTTTGGCTCCTTTTTTGGGTTTCAGTCCCCTGGTCCTTCAGGGTGGCTGCGAGGGGGCTGACCTTCTCCTTCATCCTTCAATCAGCCTCCCTTTTTGCTATTATATCCCAATTCATGTAGACCTTGTTGGCGACCTCCAAGAGCTGAGTGATGTTCATTCCAGCAAAGCCTTGGGACTTAACAGTGGAGCTATAATCGGCTCCTCCTCAGGGTCGCTCGCACAGATTCGGGGAGTGTCCTTACTTGGTTGAGGCTTCCAACCTAGTTGGGTTTGTGACACGAAGACCCTAGCCTGTCCCTGATTATTGCAGTGGAACTGTACCCATGGGGGAAGTATCTGGGCCACCTCTAACCTAGAGTCTATATGCGGGAATTGGTTTGGGTGTCTTGGCGTCTCAATAACAACCTGCCAAATGTGATGGAGCGTCGGGACGTCTAGTGTCCCTTCCGATGGCCTTCTGTCATGGAATGTGGGCCATTTGAGCTCACAGAGCGTCCAGAGCTTACTGGGGGTCATCTTAACTCTGTAGTCACCAGAAAAGCCCTTCCTGAAGTTTTTTCAACATGCAGTCTCTAACAACATGGGTTTGCTGTGTCCTGACCCCAGATTTCCCATGACCAGTTCCACAAGACAGACTAAAGGAAGGGGTGCCTGCCGAAGGGGACCTCTTAGGCGCCCACCTAGCCGCATCCCTTACAGGACTTTAGGTGTGTCTTGGCTAAGGTGTACTCGTATAAACCCTGGGCTCGGTTGTCCTCACAAGGACAGATCACCATTATGCCTTATGACATTGCCATGGAACTGCAGGTTAGGGCCCACTTGGACTCCATAGCCGAGGCTGTGGAGCCACAGAATGGATCAGTGGACGCAAGCCTCCACAATCCCCATTCAGTTACACATTCACACATTCAATCAGAGGTTATAACATTCCTGACTGGCTGAATTCTTGACTCTGAGACTCCTGTGAGTCCCTGGGGAATTACCATATCTGATGCCTGGTCTGGAACCTGTCTTGTCAAGCCTCCTCTGAGTCCAGTGGTGATTGCGGACCAAGGCTGGCTACCTGCCTCCGAGACTGCCTAAAATGGGCAGGATGCACCTTCCTCTCCGCGGCTCATCCTGCCACCGCCCGCGTTCGCCCAAACTGGTGGCTTCTAAGGGCCAGTGGGGTTGGGCTTCCCAGTCAGGGAACCAAAATGTTGTGGAAAGGCTCTACCTTCTGAATGTTGCAGAAGGCTCTACCCATTCACCTATCGGAAAGACCAAGTGGCACTTGGAGTACTTGCAAGTTCAGGTGGTTTGTTTTATGCAGGGGGACTCAGAGGAGTTGTTTCCAAAGTTTGAGCCCCAAACAAAGGCAGGGTGGGGAAATTTATAGCATAGCATTTCCATAGTAACAGCAGTTTCCTGTGGGCAGACTAGGGTTGGTAGGGACGGGCTCAGGGAGAAGAAGAACCAGGAATTGACTCTGGGGGGATCCTGGACTAGGCTTTCAGCCATGTTGGGAGGCAATATTTCTCTATAAGAACACTTGAATTGGTTTTAAAATGGCTTTGAAAGAGTCTAATAGGTTTGTATAGATGTCATGTTTATGACTATAAGCATTAAGTCTAGGAAAGTTCCCAGGTTGGCTAATACAGTCAGTCTTCATTATTTACGGATTCTGTGTTTGTGAATTCCCCTACTTGCTAATACTTGTTTGTAACCCTCAAATCAATATTCATGGTGCTTTTGTGGTCCTTTTCAGATGTGTAGAGAGGCGAATAATTTGACTTGCTGGAGGTTAAGGTCTGACAAGGCAACTATCTGCGTTGTTTCAGTTCTCATACTGTAAACAATGTCAGTTCTGCCATACTTTTTACGTTTTTGTGCTTTTTATTGGTGATTTCACTGTTTAAAATGCCCCCAAACATAGTGCTGAAGTGCTGTCTTATGTTCCTAAGTGCCTGAAGGCTGTGATGTGCCCTATGGAGAAAATGCTTCCATCAAGTCAGCAAGCTTCCTTCAGGCATGAGTTATTGTGCTATTTTCCATGAGTACAGTGTTAAGGAATCAACAACATATATCAGATGAGGCATTTTAAATAGAAACACACATAAAACATGGTTATGTTTTATAGATTCACTAAGATGTTGTGACGAGAAGTACATAGGGATCCTACCCTGTGTCTCCTCTGCTAAACGTGGTTTGGTATTTTCTCACTCAAGAGTGCCAGGTGACTACAAACCAGAATTGCCACGCATAGTGAGGGTCAAGTATGTGTAGGAACTCCCCTCCCTCCATCCTACTGGTTTCCTCCAAAATTTGTATGAGCATGGTTAAATCATAAACTATATTATGTCACCAACAGTACCAAGAGTTCTGGGAACCTTTGGGAGGTTCTTCATACCATTTCAGTTTGTCTGCCACTACAAATGTGGATATATGAGGGGTGTCTGGAAAGCATCCAGCCATGTAATATGAAAAAGAGAGGCATTTATGGCTGGACTTTTTTTCTGAATAGCCCTTGGATGTTGGTGTGCTAGTGCAGAACCACAAATCTAGTAGAGTGAGAACAGAGTTTAAACATCACAGTTACTTCAGATTAAGTCAGTGCATACTCTTTTCCTCCACAAGTCCCTGAAACACTGCTATTTCTTTACGTGTAAAAATGGCCTCTTTTGACAACCTAAAGGTGTTTTTTTGTGACCCTTCTGCAGCCAGTGTACAATCAGTATAAAAATAGACAATACAGGAACTTGCCTGGCTGAGGGTAAGAGATGGTTGCAGATTTATAGAAGCCTTTGCATCAGAATGAATGACATTCTGCAGGCTGAAGAAAAACATCCAGTTTCAAAACATTCAAGGAAAAAGTTGTCTACCTTTCTATTCTCTCTTTGACTTTTTCTATTGTAGTTTTACAACTTCTACTCCTGCCCCCATTCTCTGGGGAAAAAAAAAGACACAGACGAAACAGCCCTGTTCTGTTTTGAGGAAATGCTTTTGTGAGGCTATTTGATTAGATAATGAATTAAAGAGTCAGAACTTCCAGTATGGACTTTCTGGAAGGAGAATTTGTGAGGCTGCAAAGCCTGGGGTTCAGCTTCCACAGAGCACTTGAAAAGTTGTCCTTTGCTTCCATAACTACCAGTGCCACTGTGATATCTAAAACCCCAGAGCTAAATACTGTCTGAAATATATATTTTTCAGTTGTGGTAAAATACACATAAAATTTGCAGTCTTAACCACTTTTGCTCATACAATTTAGTAGAGATAAATATACGCACGTTGGTGTGTTACCCATCTCTAGATCTCTTTTCGTCTTGCAAAAAAACTGAAACATTATTCCATTAAATACTAACTCCCCATTTTACCCACCCTCAGACTCTGGATATCACCACTCTACTTTTTGTCTCTATGAATTTGACTACTCTGGGTATTACATATGAGTGAAGTCATACAGTATTTTTCTTTTTGTTTATCCATTCATCTATTGAAGGAAATGGGTTGCTTCCACCTTTTGGCTACTGTGAATAGTGCTGCAGTTACTATAAGTGTATAAATATCTGTTTGAGTCCTTGCTTTCAATTTCTTAGGTTTATACTCAGAAGTATACTTACTTGCTGGATCATATGGTAATTCTATTTTTAACTTTTTGAGGAACCATGATACTGTCAGTAACAGCTGCACCATTTTAGATTCCCAATTGTGCACAAGTGTTCCAATTTCTCCTCATCCTTGCAGCACTTGTTTTCTGTATGTTTGTTTGTTTTTTAGCCATCCTAATGGTGGAAGATGATACCTCACTGTGATTTTGATTTGCATTTCCCTAACAATTAGTGATGTTGAGAATCTTTTCATGGAGAAACATTACCTAAAACTGTTGCTGCTGCCTAGCAGATGCTCAGATAATTTTAGTTAATTATTTTTTGTTTAATTAATTTTTGTTAATGAATGAATTAATGACCATGAAGTCAGTTAATCTGTTATTTGTCATGGAAATACATATCAGGATTGGAAAAGATTTAGGGTAAATGTATTAGCCCCACTTTGTTAACTTCTAAGCTATTTCAAAATCATAAGATCATCTGCTTTAAATATTGAAAAGTAAACAATTGAAAAGTAAACAATTTAGTAGATTTAAAAGAGAATTTGAGTAACTGTTACCCAATGTTAGATGTGTTATTTATGTTAAATGTTAAATGTGTTTGTTATATTAAATGTGTTAGTCCTTTAAAAGAAAATGATCCTATTCTATTTTCCCACACTAGGGCATTGCCTCTGACATTTTGTCTGTGTGGTGTCTCAGGGGCCATCTTCATGCTCTACAGTATACATTGTCTACTCAGCCAGGTTTTTTAATGTGTAAATGTATACATTTTTATCCTGTTTTTCCAAACTTGATGTTATTTGTTTTTTTTTAACCTGTGCTTCCTAACCACTTGCATTTGAAATCTTTCAGGTGTTGTGCAGTCGTTTTCTTAGTTGGATTACTTCATGCTAAGAATAACAGAGAGTTGGAATTCTAGACTTATGAACTGTGTGGTCAGCTCTTCAGAGGACGTATTTATTTATATTCATTTTTGTTTGCTTTTCTTGGGTCACAGTCTATTTTGCTGCTCCCTTTTGCTGTTATTATCCAAAACTGAATTTACTGCTCAACCTAAGACAGCATTTTCCAAGCTTCAAGACGCCCCAGTAAGAAATACATTTTACATCCTGACCAGTTTTATACAGACACATACACACACAATTGAACCAAAAGTTGCAGTGCATCCAGTTCTTGCTAAAGATTTGTTTCCATTTCTTTACATAAAATGCTGGTCACTGAATTGATTTGTTTTGTTGTACAGTTTAACAGCACTGAGAATGGGTATCATAGAACTTGGTTGTTCACGTTCTATAGCGACAGTCAACTTTTGTGCTTATGACCAATCACCTGGTACTGTGGGATTCCGTCATCATTTTAAGGCAATTTGATTGTCAAAGTTCTCCTAGGTCTGGTTATGCATTTAGTTTTACATGTCCAGGCAGCTAGCTGCTCCTTGGGAGATGGGACTCACAAAGTAGCTTGAAAGGTCCATAGAAACACCTTAATACTTGAGGATTGTGTGAATGTTCATTAAGGAAGGCTCAGCAGGATGGAAATCACATGTCAACCCACCCTAGCCCTTAAAAGCTTAGGTTCATGCCCATTTAGAATAGCATACTATCACCTACCTTGTGGATGCTTTGAGTGGAGGGGCTGTATCACTTTTCTCTTTCTTTTTCTCACATTCAACAAAACAGGGTGTTTTGTGTGGAGAAAATGCATCAGCCTTGGGTTTGGTAGAGTCTCCTCATTTTTCCTCTTCTTTTCTTCAGTGCTTTTTCCACCTTCAACAGAAAACAGAGAATAATACGACAACAGCTGGACTGTGGAATGACTCGACTGGTAACTTGTTTAGGAGGTGGAGATTGCCTGTATGTAAAAGCTTATATTTGAGGCAAATTAGGGGGAGCAACACTTTAAATTAAGGAAAAGTAAGATTACATAATTTTATAAAATGTCATAGTGAATAGAAAATGATTAGTAATTTAGGTGTCTTGCTACCCCAAACCTGCCAAGCATAGCCTTGTTGAGTTTCTTTTTATCTGTGAAGCTCCAGTAGCATCGAGGTGCTTTTTGTGTGTGGGCTGTGAAGTGGCAGTTCTCCCCAACAAGATCATCAGTGCCTGGGACATAACAGATATAGCTAAGCTTACATCATAGTCCCAGCACTGCTTTCTAACTAGGAAACCAGCTACTGAGTCTGAGTTTTCATCTTCTTTCTTTTTTATAGGGAAGAAAGCCTGTTCGATAAACCTGAGAATTAATAGCTGGTGTGTTGTAGTTGAGTTTGTAACCTGGATGTTTTTGTGTCTACTGATTTGTGACATTGTCATATAAGTTAAGAGATCATGGATCCAGTTGTGGTTTAATGGTGACTGCCCTGGATGTGTATTTGAAAGATCAAAATTTGAATCTTGTTTCTTTCAGTTCTAGCCTGTTGCCTTGAGGAAGTCACTTAATCTCTCCACGCTTGAGAGGTGTCAGGACGAAGAAAAGCAACTATGTATGTATAGCTGATCTGAGGAATGTCTGGTTCAAATTGAATAAAGCCAGAATGGTTGGATGTGGGAATTTTTTTTTAAATTCATTTTTATTGTTAGACTTATTGGGGTGACATCTGTTAGCAAGGATTACATAGGTTTCAGGCATATAATTCTACAGTGCATTGTCAACTTGATGTATAATAAGTTCACCACCTAATGTGACTTCTCTTTCCATCACCTTATATTTACCTTCCCCCCTCCTCTCCCACCCCCTCCCCTTTCTCCCCTCCCTAACCCACTCGTCCCCAAATAAACATTAAACTCTTGATTGTGTCCATGGGTTATTTGTTTGTTCATTTCTTTTTTCTTTGCTTTCAGTTTTATATTCCGCATATGAGTGAAGTCATACAGTTCCTTGTTTTTTCTGTCTGGCTTATTTCACTAAGCATGATGATCTCCAGGTCCATCCATTTTGTTGCAAATGGCAATATTTTATCTTTTCTTATAGCTGAGTAATATTCCATTGTGTATATGTACCACAGCTTCTTTATCCAGTCATCTGTCGCAGGGCACTTTGGTTCTTTCCATGTTTTGGCCACTGTGAACAGTGCTGCAATGAACATTGGGATGTGGGAATTTTTTTGAAGATTCTCTTATTTCATTATACAACTGAGAGCCAGGGAAATTTTAAGTGTATTTCCTCCATTTACTGGGCCCAAGGTAATGTCATGACTACCATGCAGGATTAGAAGCATGAAATTTCCATTAGTCTGTGGTGCTTCTGAATTACCCCTCTGAAGTTTAACATGTCTGTGGCCTTACAGAAGCTACTTAACTTCTTGCAGACTTTATCTTCCCTTGAGATGAAATAGAAATAAGAATTCTTTTATTTTTTTTAAACTCACAGGGGTGTGATGAAGATAAAATGAGATAAGTTTATGCAAAGCTCTTTGCACTATGACTGGCACCCAGGAAGTGCTCAGCGTCATTAATATTTCTTAACCAAAGCACTTTCTTCTGATTCCCCAACATGCTCCTCTGAACAACAGGCTCTATGGGGTCAAAGAGTTGGTGATTGCCATTGCTTAATACTTTAAAAAAAATAAATAAGTAAATTTAAATAAATTTGTTTCTTGCTGAATAAATGGCTATATTTTTGTAATAACATGTCTGCATTCTGTGACTCCACCTTTTAAGTAATTTTGTGGCTCTTGCAGTTTCCATGATCTAGGAAGGAGAAGGCACCTCTTTTTTCAGTATATGCATTAAACAGAGATATGGACAATGTCCAGATCACTTCTTGTTGGCTTGGCATTATATTTTGAGCAGGGGTGTGTCTGTCACTAAGGGAGTAACAAAGCCACACTGTGGAGATCTGAGATACTGGGAAATCATCCAGTTTCCTCCTTCTGATCCTGACTCAAGTCTTCCCTGAAATCTGTCAGCCCCATTCTCTTTGTACCAGCTTCCCTCCTTACATAACCCAGATGGGTTGTTTTCAAGACTGGTGTCCACGGAGGTGGCCTGTGTTTAACAGAAAAGAATTTAGGGATGGATAATATGTGTTACCAAAGCAAGTAATTTAAGTGGAAAATAGTATGCTACCACTGAATGCCCTCAGTAAGTTTGGAAATCTTACCTACCATAGGCAACTTAGTCAATTGTCTTAGAAAACTTTTTAAGTATTGGAGACGTTTAAGTATTTAAAAACACTTTTTAATATAGCTTTACCTTTTTAATCTAATGATTTAATATTTAAAGCCTATGAAAAGAGGTTATATTCTGCCTACCCCAATGCCTTTGTTTCAAATAATGCTAGTTAACCGTTTAATTTCAATGATATACAGATTTTGGGCGGGGGGGAGATACAGTGGTAGTCTTTAAAATTATTTGTCCTTGCTATTGTAGAACTTTCCTTTGAAAATAAGCTCGTAGACTCCAAACCCCTCCCTTTCCCCAATTTGTTTTGCTGGCTGCAATTAATTTTTTTCTTGTATTGTAGAACTAGCATGAAGTACTGAAACAGCTGAAGGTGGAGTTGCAAGATTTAACAAATAAAAGTACAGGACACCTAATTTCATATAAACAATGAATTGTTTTAGTATAACGATGTCCCATGTAATAGTTAAATCTGAATTTCAGATACATGAGGAAAATGTTTTTTTTGTTTAAGTATGTCCCATGCAATATTTGGGACACACACTAAAAAAATTGTTAGTGGTTTGTCTGAAATTTAAATCTAACTGGGCATTTCTTATTTTATCTGGTAGCCTGTTTGGGCTGGGGAGCAGCGGGGAAGGGTCTCAGCAATTCATGTGGGTTCTTGTGGCAACCAGAAGGTGCTGCAGCTCGGTGGCCTTACTCTCTGGGTCTACAGCTCTGTGCCCTCTCCTGTAGTCACTCAGAGTAAGATGAAGGTGATGGCTCAAGGCAGCAAGATAGCTTCATTCTGAAGGAACACAGTGGGTCAGTCTCCAGGAAAATTGACTTAATAATAGTGTTATTTTAATTACCAGTGTTTCCCTTTTCTTCCCTAGATACTGAATAGGCATGAATTATAGTTGGAGCAGAGTAAGCAGAACTTAGGTCTTGTTCGTCGTGCTCTGTCTTCAGCCTGCCTGTGAGTCCTGTAAGATAGATCTTTTCCTCTTTTTTCGTGACCCAGGGACTGAGAGATACCTGAAAATTTTGAGCTAGCTAGCTTAGAACCTAAGTACTTTTATGTCATTTTTCTTATTACAGCACTGTCCAAAGAGTTTTCAACCCTTATTCTAAGGAACCAGGCAATGTACTGACCATTATCAAATCAGTAACATGCAAACACTTTTAGTACAAATGCTTTGATGAGGGAATGTTCTGAGCCATGTTGGATATCCACTGAGATGTAATGAGTAAAAACTCCGATCGATGAGAAAAGTATTGGGCTATGTGATAAGCAGTTACATCATTGTGCTTTTCCCTTGAGAAGTGAACCTATTAATTCCTCACTTAGAAGAGACAATACACAGTAACACTGAAAAGTATATTTAAAGAGTAATCTTCACCTACCTTTCCAAAGTCTTCACTATCCTGAGTTTAAAACATTTTTTATTTATGGAACGTTGAATTGACATAAATACACACGTCTAGAATTATCTCTCTGAGTTCTTTATAAACAAATAGGCCAAAACTTGGAAGGGCACACCTTAGGTTACAGTGTTTTCCTGGGCTGGGCTCCAAAGCTTCCTGACCCTTGAACAATAATGTGTTTTTTCCATGCTACTTTATGTATTTATTTTATAGCAGTCTTGTGCCTTTTATCACTTCATATCCACTTGGCAAACACACTTGTGTCCTGTGGGAGCAGAGGTACAAAATTTGTGAAATATTTTCTGTTTAAGGTTCTATTGGCTATATATACTAAGGATGAGGGAAATTTTCCTTCTTCTCCCTTTTCTCCCTGAGTTTTCTTTCTTTCCTTCCTTTTTTTTCTTTCAATGGCTTTGCTATCTAAAAATATTTCATTTCTGGATGAGAGGCAAAAACAAAGCTATAATTTGTCATAATGGCTGAAATATGTGATTGGAATTCATTTTAGGTTTAATAGTGACAATTCACTTATAAAATATAAGGTGTCAGAGCTAGGAAGAATCATAGATTGATCTAGTAAAACAACACTTTCTTCTTTAGAGGAAATGGAGACTCAGAGATGTGATGTGACTTCCTCAAAGTCACATAGCAAAGTTGGTGGTAAAGCTGAGAGTAGGACCAGGATTGCCTAACTCCAGAGCAGAGCTTTCTCCCAATTTCTGAAGAAAAAGGAGTTCAGTATGGTTTAACTTTTCAGATAATTGAAATATTCTTTTAATTGCTAAAACTCTTAATTTTCACAGTGTTTGCTGGAAGTCATTTCTGAAATGCTTTATCATCTGAAGTCTAAATTAACTATGTAGAACATGCTTTACATTTTTCTGTCACTCATCATTATCAACATTGTCTTGTGAGCCCCAGTTATTGTTTGTGGTTTAATACATAGATGCCCTTTGGTACTATGAATACATGGAACATTTTGCCTTAAATTATTCATACTGAAACTGTAGCATGGTAGGCCTCATTAGTGCATAGATCTGAACTTAGAACTTTTGGGCATCTTTCCTCATTGTCAGCTGTCACTTTTTGCTACCTTCATTGGTATTTATAATAGCATTTCCCTGTTATCAAGCCTCACTTTGCTGCATTTATTTTTTGTGGTGAAGCAAGAAATCCCAAACCTCTTGGAATTGTGTGTATTTTGTGTATATTTTCATGGAGAGTGGGTTATTTTTTGTGAGTGATGGAGGTTGGGATGGGTTTTTATTTTTGTGCTTTTCTATAAACTTGGATATTTTTAAAAACTAAGACCACATAATTTTGTCATTAGAAAGAAGGCTATTTAACTTGGAAACACAGTGACACAATGAGCATAATGATAAGTAAAGATTGTGAGTGAGGATTTTTTTGCCCTGAGACCCATGATTCATTTTCTTTCTTCTCAGTGGAGAGGTTCTGTAGAAAGTTCTATTTATATTTTAAGCTAAGCCCAAGTACCATTTTTACTGTGATGTCGCCGTCTAAATAGCTACCTCCAACCACCTCTGTCAGTTCAGAGTCCAGAGCAGTTTTTGTGCTTCTACTATGGACCTACCACTTTTCATCTTTTTCCCTATGTACATTTCCTTTGTCTGCTAGACATGGTCCTCTGTCATCTTATGTGTTTCCCTTAGTGTTTAGTGCTGAGGCATGTGCTTATTTGTTGAATGACATCTATAGAAGCTTGTCATTTGCCATTGTTGCTTACTTGCTGGATTTTAGATTTGATAGTCAAGGCTATCTGCTGAGTGACTCCAGGAATGTAAGAAACTGCTGAAGGTAATATATGTTAGTCTGTCTAAATATATAAAATGTTATAAGGCATTGCATTAGTTAGGCTGTACTCAGCATTTATGAGTCTAATAGGGGTAATCCTGCTTTTAGGAGTAGAGTAACCGAGGCAGAGAAAGGGAGTTTGTGGTGACCAAAGTGCATATAAGAAGAAATATTGAATAAAAAATACTTCAATCCAATTATATTCATCAATAGGCTGAAATTATATTTTTGTTCGAATGAAAACCCCAGCTTCCAAGGGCATTATGGATAGCACTGACATGTAATTCATTAGTGTGGTAGGTCAAATAATGACTTTTTTTTTTAATTCATTTTTATTGTTAGACTTATTGGGGTGACATCTGTTAGCAAGGATTACATAGGTTTCAGGCATACAATTCTACAGTGCATTGTCAACTTGATGTATAATAAGTTTACCACCCAGTGTAACCTTTTTCCATCACCCTATATTCAGCTTCCCCCCCCCCCCGCCACCCCCTCCCCTTTCTCCCCTCCCCGTCCCACCCATCCCCAAACAAACATTAAACTATTCTTGATAGATGTCCAGGTCCTGAGAACCTGTGAGCCCATCACCTTACATGGCAAAAAAAGGCTTTGCAGATGTGATTAAGTTAAAGGATTGTGAGGTAGGGGGATTATTCTGGGATTTCCCAGTGAGTCCAACATATTTACAAGGGTTCTTGTAAAAAAGGAGATGAGAGGATCAGTCAGAGAAGGAGATGTGACTGGACAGAAGCAGAGGTTGGAGTGATGCAGAGCTGTGAGCCAAGGAATGTGGGCAGCCTCTAGAAACTGGAAAAGGCAGGGAATAAAACTCCTGAAGGCACCCAGCTCTGCTAACTCCTTGATTTTTAGCCCTGTAATACTCATTATTTCTGACTTCTGACCTTGAAAACTGTAAGATGGTAAATTTGTGTTGTTTTTAATCACTAAGTTTGTGGTAATTTGTTACAGTGGCAGTAAGAAAGTAATGCAGTTTGCATTAGGAATTTGTATAGTTTCTTAATTCCCATTGGGCTGAGTGCCCTAAATACTTGGATTAAATGAAGAGAAGGAGTTCTCGTGTAGTGCCAGGCTAAAGAACTTTCTATTTATATACTCCCAAGCAATCAAAAGAAGACTCTTCACAAATTCCCCGTATACTCTGCAGCAACACACGCGTGCGTCCATGCACGCACCCACCCACCCACACACACACATGCACGTGCACCCCTGTAATAAGTGGGAATAGCTGAAGTAATGACTGCATATTTCAGTTCATTTTAACTGACTGAATGCCTCCAGTTGCAGATTCTGCCCAGATTCTGAAGGATGCTCACATAGGGGAAGATACATTTTCTCCATGGAGTTGAGACTAAAATGCCTCTCGTTTCAATACATTTCTATCAGGTAATAACCAACCTCTCCCTTTTAAAATTTCTGCTTTCCACACAAACATTTAAAGTATGTTTGGCATGTTAAACATTTTTATTGCTACATTTAAAGCATAATATAAAACCTCTGGCCCTCAGGCATCCTTAGGAAACTTATTGTCACTTGCCTGCTAGCCAAGTGAGCAACTTCCATACAAGTGAGTGGTGGGGTAAGGTGGGCAGGGCGGCCTTAGTGGAGAGGTGAGGTTCCCTTTGTAATGAAGAACTTCAGCTCTGGGAGAAGGATCTCTAGCACTAAGTGCATCATTTATTTCTAATACATTTAATACTTACTGATTATTTCTGAGGCACAGCTGAGGGCAGGGTATTTTCTGTGCTAGTGGGGCAGTCTTCACTTATCTCCCCACCAGACACCTGTTTTATACTGGAGTTGAAGGTGATGAGTCACTCTCATCAGAGCTGAAGGCTGGGAGGTGCTGGTTGATACACTCTGACCCTGTGGTACCAACAGAGAAGTCCAGGATTTGTGACAGGGGGCGGTCATTTGTCATGGATGCCTTTCCAGAGTTGCCAAGAACTTGGGACCCAGTGGACATTTATTTCTCTTAGTCCAAATTCAGGCTCGTTTCCTAATCCCTGACACTGTTCACAGGGCAGAAGAAAAGCACAGGCATGCTCCCATGTCTTTTACAGATGTGGTTCAACCACAGAGAGGGAAGACAGTACTGTAATCAGGGCTGATGTGCTTTGGGATTACAAAGAGACTATGCACTGGGTGTCTGCTGCTGATCAGATTTTCCACTGACAGTGCCTTGTGTCATTTGGGGTAACTTTGACTTTTGTATCCACTCGGGGTGAGGAAAAGACTGTAAGGTACAATTGGAGTAATTTTTGGAAGAATGAGTAAATGGTTAGTAGAGGGCTGTGCAGTCTTTTCATAATAAGCAGTTGGTGAACATGCTTTTATTATCCATATTTCTTCAGGAAAGTAAACCACATTATCTTCCTGAGTCTAAAGATTGGAAGATTTTCAGTATAATCTATACTTTCTTCTTCTTCCTTCTTTTTTCTTTTTTTACTACAATTAAGAAGGCAAAATTGAGTTCCAAGTGGATGTCATTAAATTTTAGTGGAATTTGTTAGTCTGTCGTTAAAAGACTTAATAATGTGAACTTCCTAACTTGGATTGATTTTTATATATTGCAATGGATTTTTAAAGATAGATTAATTTTCCATGTAACTGACAACTTTCTAAGTTAGTTGTGATTTAACTTCTAGAAATCACTGTACAGTGTATATCCACATCCCTCTTTTAAGCAAAACGAGCAGAAAATAAGGTACTCTGAGGAACATGGTTACCCCTCTTGATCGTCTCATGAAGGGTGTATAATTGTGTAATCTGAGCCATATAGTCCTGAGTGAACCAAGTAGCAGCAACCTTTTCCCTTCAGTTTCTTAGTGCCCACAGAGCCTCATTGACTTCAGTCTAGTTGCTTGTGACCTTTAGTTTGTCACTGTAATTTAAAACAAAGGCGGTAATTTCTGCACAGAGTAGGCATTGAGTACCAGCTTGTCTGCCAAGGTCACCCCCTTTGTCGCATGCTTTACATTTGGGCATGAGCATTAGGCTTGAGGCCCTTCCCCATTTGGTGATACTGTTCTGGATGGAGTTCTAGGGCTGTTGTCTTGTACAAAACATCTGTATTCATCATCCTTAGAGGTGATAATTTTGCTCACAAGACTTGGACATTGGATTTTTCCGAGTTTGTGTACCACTTGTGTCCCCTGCTATTCAGGTGCATATTCTCTAGAATTAAAATTACATTTTGAGAAAGCTGACAACAGAGGTACAGGGAAACAATAATGTAGTTTTATGAACACTTGGATATTGATTTTTTTACTTTTAAGGTGAAAATGTTATTTAAGCAAGGTCTATAGAGAGTTTTAGAATTTTGAAATGAAAAAAGTCTCAGATTAATTAAGCAAATAGCTAATTAATTCATTCAACCAGAAAGACTTACAGAGTACCTTCTGGGTAGAGGGGGTCCATGCTAGGAATGTGCTTTGCATGTTGAATAAAACAGAGGTGGTCCCTGTTTTCATGGAGTCACAGTCTAGGGGGTGATAGCAACATTCAAGAATTAAGACAAACAAAAAATCCTCTAACCATAAACTAAAGTAAACCATGACAAGTCTACAGTAGGAGAGGGTAGGGAGTCTGGGGGCTTTTGAGGGGAGGGGACCAGGTCTAGCCAGGGGGACAAGAGAGATGTTTGAACAGACCAGAAGGATGAATGGGAATTAATGGAAGGCAGGAGGAGGTGATCTAGTCTCATACTGTCAAACACATACACAGCTAGTAGCTACCTAAGGGTTTTGGCAGTCTGGGAAGTGACCCTCTTGAAGTCTTAAACAACTGTCTGATAGGAAGAAGACATGGGAAGAAAGGGAAAGGTTGTATGTTATGAATTGTTAAGATGTCTAGGAGATAGTTTTTCCATTTCCTTTCGGCTGGCAGTTAGACCTTCGAACTGTTCACTGGCCTAATATCAAAGAAAAAAGAAAGAGAAGGAAGTAGAACACTCGCTTCATAGGCCTTACTTTTAATTCTAGTGAAGATTTATTTGGAAGAGAGTTTGAAGTGATAATCCAAAATGACCTCTTCCTTTGAATGTCTGTAGAAGTTAATCATTTGAACCTTATTTTTAACACTTAGTTGTATCTAGTTCTATATATTTTTGCCCATTATTTTATGGTAAAAGGTGGATTTCGTAGGGTAGTACTGATTTATTCTGCCTCTTTCAGACCATATAACTGTATTTTTTATTTTGTTTTGTTTTTTAATTTGGGAAAAATATCACTAGATTTATATTTTTTCTTTGAAAAATTTGTAAAATTTTATTAAAACTTCTTCTGTTTAGGAAAAAAGTACAGCTCACTACTACATTCATTTTATTTTTACATAAATACGCTCTTGGAGGCTGAAGCAAATTTGACTGGTTTGCAATGTGAAAATAAAATATAAAAACTTTTGGAGTCATTTTTAAATAGAACTTATCTTAATCCTAATGCAACAGAAATGTATATGATAATCAGTGTTTACTATACTTGATCTTAGCTAAAGCTGAGGAGCAATGATGATCAGTATTTAATAATTTTTTTCACATGTAGGAATACTACGTTTTCTTGGATTTGACACTTTCAGTGATCGACATTTACTTTATTTTGTAAATGGAAATACCACTTCTAAAAACAGAATGCTATAAATAGAATGATGTAATTTGTTTCCAAAGACTGTTGAAGTACTGGAGTGATACCAAAATAATAATAAAAGCAGATTATTTCCTGCAAAACTTTGGGGGTAAGGCTCGGACTATAATCCACAAATTATCTTGGGGTAAACTCTGCAGCTGCAAGCGCTGCTGGTGAGTATTCTTGGGGTAAATGGGGAATAGGTTAATCTACCCACCCACCTCTCCCTCCCCAGAAACATAGTATCTTTTCAGTTATGTGTTTATCTCATACCATCTATCACACAACAGGGAATTTAGGTATGTAATATTTACAAAATTGACTGAGAATGGCTTAGGAAATGACTTAGAATGTCATTTATCCGGTAATTGCTGAACCTGTTAATATTTAAGAGGTGACTGTAAATTTAAAATATTATTTGGGAGGCAGTTTTACAACCAAAGTAAAAAACCTCCTTAAAGGTATCGTGTCCATGAGTCTTAGGTTTTTAGTCTAATTGGGCTTTAGGAAGCTTTAGGATAAGATTTTGGTCCCAGTTTACATCATCAGTTTTGCTTCTGAGAGCCAGTTTTGTAGCTGTCAACCTAATGAAGTGAATTTTCACCCTTCAAGTCCCCATGCAGATCATTCAAGGGTCTCCCTGACAGCATTCATTTGGGCTAGTGAGGGCCGGCCTTCCTCAGCCTACCCACCACGTTGGAGTGAGCCTCAGGTATCACAGCTCCCTTTCCTGGGATCTTCTGGAGAATACCATTGTGTTCACATAACCCAGGGCTGTGCTTTTGTTCAAAATTGTAGCCAGTGACCACTTGGCTAGAGAACACTTGAGATGTGGTACAGTGAGGAATTGAATTTTAATTTAAACTTTAAACTGATATTAAATTACTAATTGGAACCACATGAGTATGTGAATTTAATTTTTCAACTAAATTTTATCAACTATTGGCAATGAATATTTAGCATCCAAAATTAAGATGTACAGCAGGTCCTTGAGTTAACATGGATGAGAGAAAAACATCCATTTCCATTCCGGGGCCACTGTCTGTTTGAAGTTTACACATTCTTCCCATGTCTACTTGGGTTTTCTCAGGGTACTCCCGTTTCTTCCCACACACCCAAGATGTGATCATGAAGTGAATTGGCGTGTCTGCATATCCTAGTCTGAGTGCGTATTGGTGTGTATAAGTGGCCTTTTGTATAATTGGTGCTGTAATGAAAGGGTGTCCTGTCCAGGGTGGGTCCCCCTGCCTTTTGCTCTAAGCTGCCACGCAGTGGTTCTCAACCTGTGGGTCGTGACCCCTTTTAGGGGTTGAACGACCCTTTCTCAGGATTTGCCTAAGACCATATCAGATATTTACATTACGATTCATAACAGTAGCAAAATTACAGTCATGAAGTAGCAACGAGAATAATTTTATGGGGGTCACCACAACATGAGGAACTGTGTTAAAGGGTTGTGGCATTAGGAGGGTTGAGAACCACTGCGACTAGAGGCTCTGGTCACCCACCACCCTGAACTGGAGTCAGCAGGTTGGAAAAGAATTATCTTGTTTTTATTCACCTTTCTTAAATATATGTATAGCTCATGTTTATTTCCGTGTTTAATATTAGAAGTGTTTTGGGTCTTTATTTACAAGTTTGGTGATATTTTTGTGACCAGAAACAGGCTGTAGGAACTTAACTATTATTTATATCAATTAGCCTATGGTAACATTGGTTTTGTTACATGTTGTTTCACTTAAAGTCTCAGTTTCCAAGAACCTTTTTGATGATGTTAAGTGAGGACTTACTGTACTCTTAGTGTAAAATATAGGCCATATTTTAAAAACTCAATATTATAAAAATGTTGAATACATGTTGAAATAACTTTTTGGATATATTAGGTTAAATAAAATATATTATTAAAATAATTTTGCTTTTTTAAAAATATGAGGTTACTAGAAAAATTTAAATTACATAGGTGGCTTATATTACATTTCTATTTTGGGGTACTGATCTAGAGTTTACTGAAGAAAAGCTATGAGGGCACCATTTACCATGATAGTCTGTACAAGGCATTAAATACTAGGGAGCAAAGTATATACCTTTTCTATTCTAGAATGTCAGTATCACTAAAAACCAACTGGACAAATCATGCCCTTAATGAGACCTCACTTTACCTCAGCAAAACAAAGCTGATAGCCTATTATAAGGATAAAAGGCAGATGAAAATACTTAAAAGATATAAACAAACCTTTAGTAGTTATGCAGTGAAATAAAATAGGTGTTTTAAGAATGCCTTTTCTGTTTGCTAGTTTTAAAAATGATTCCCTTCAATAAAATGCATGTATTTATATAGAGTTACAAAGGTATGAACATATTAATGAGTAGAAGAATTAAGAATAGTTTTTTGTATCTTGTACTTTTAAATGTGTGCAAGCAAGAAATAACTTGACATATTATGATTCTTTGATACTGGACCTGTTATATTATGAACTCCAAGTATAAATTCATAAAAAGAGCTCACAATTTTGTTGAAACTTCCACCTCATTGAAGAGATGGGTTTGTATGTGTTGATTTCAAAGTCCCCTGCCTGGGCACAAGACCAGTTATATCACTCTGAGAACTACTCTATCTTCACCTTTGTGTTTTCTGGGAAAAATGTATAGGCTTGCATGCTGGAGCTGTTCTTTTTAAGTAAGTTCATTGTTTTGTTTTCAAAGCAGAATCATAGAAACAGGAAAATTCTGTACTTATGCGTGTCTTGCAAGATAAACAAATGATTTCCCAGAGAACATTACATCATTGTTTTAAAGATAAAATTATTTCCTTATCTTTAAGGCTGTACGTTTTGTTATGCATTTGGTCATTAAGAACCAAAATTTAAGGAAAACATTCTCATTTTTACCTTTGGAATCATAGAATGAAATCATTAAATAATTGTGAGAGTTCTGGTTAAGAATACATGTACATTGGTGGGTTACATAATTTGTTGATAGCCAATGATATTTCTTGCTCATCTCCAAGGCAATATAGTTTGCTATTTATGCATTTGGTCAACTATTGAAGAACCAAAATTTAAAGAAACCATGTACATTTTGACTTATTGAAAAAATACAGTGGGATGATTAAGTAAGTGTAAGTGTTTCTGGTTAAATATGTATGTAAATATTAATAAATATGTACATTGACAGATAATATAATTTATTGAAAGCCAGTGAAAAGCTGCAGAAACCTGTAGTGTGTACATTATTATTTCAGATCACTATAATAGATGCTACCAAGTCCATTAACTTCTAAGTTTTTATTTGTGACTCTATTCCTTCCTCATTAGCCATCAGCCCCCCCCAGTCCTGCCCCACTTCTTCCTTGATAATAAAACCTCAGCTTTGCTTAGGCCTCTACTTCCCATGCACTTTAAGTGGTCTAAGACCTGAGGGCTGAAACATGATTGGCCAGCACTGTGATTTTACAGCCCTGGCTGTTTATTTGAATCCCTCTGGGAGCTTTAAATACAGATGCTTGGGCTCTACCTAAAGAGATTTTGATCTGATTGGATTCGTGCAGTACCTGGCTTAAGCCATTTTGAAATGGGTTGTTTTAAATTAGTAGCTGAAGGCATTCAAATAGCTAGAACATGAGTTAGGTGACCATAGAATTTATTACTCAAGTCTGGTAGGACATTTAAATTCCTACCTCTCACTCTCAGGCATCTGAAGTGGCTTGCTCCAAACATGTTTTTTTTTCAGCATCAGAAACAACAGGTTGTTTTGCTTCTTCAACACTTCCTACTGTTTGTTTGGTGAGCCAGGTTGTGTATGTTTCAGTCTCTTGATGCTGGCTTCATTAATTACCTTTTGAGGTCGGATAGTGTGATAGTTGGCTATCACTGAATTCTGGGGGCCTTTTGTCTGACTCCAGAGATGAGCTTGTTAGGGAAAGACTAGAAGAAAGAAAATGAAAAGATGATCCATGAACAAAATCATAAAACTGGAGTCAAACAAATCCATATAAGGAAAACAGAAAAATAAAATGTTGAATTCATAAAAGACTAAATAACCAAGCTTTTTTGGAAGAGCATGCATAATTAAGGAACTATTTAAGAATGAAAGCCTTAATGAAATTTGATCTCTAGTGGTAGACACTGTTTTTCAGTCACATCTAGAATTTTACTCAGAATCATGCTTTCGGGTAGGCATTTTTGTTTCCTTTTTTTTTTGAAAACGAATAATCAGTGGATTCTTCTTGCTTCTACTCTCTTATATACGGGTATCATTGTGTTAACTCTCTCTGCCTGGACTGCCAAACTCAGATGAAGGATGTTATGACTAAGAAGGACTTACTTTGTTGTATATCATAGAACAATATCAAAACATTTTGTCCCAGGAAGAGATGACAGTGACTCAGTAAATCCTGTTGGAGTTGTGTTGGAGATGATATTTGGGCATCTGGAACTCTGATCTTATTCCATGGTCATACCTCCTTATAAATTTAATTGTGAGAATGTTTTTTGTTTGTGTGTTTGTTTGTTTAGGACTATGGCTGAGTTTTTGTCCATAATGATGGTTCAGTGCATAGCAATAGGCTTCAGTTATTGCTACTGATAAGTTAGTTCTTACTCTTAAAAATATTTCTTCGATGGCTAAGTGGTGTAAGATACAACTATACCAATTTTTGCTTTTTCTTAAAACCTAGTTTTTCAAAGTCCTCCTGTTTTCTCATCCAGACCTTCATTGTGAATATGTATTGGGCCGTACTTTTGTTTTTACTGTTTCCCAAGATTAAAAAGGACTTTAAGCACAAGAGTTTCAGGGATATTTTGTCCCTAAGAGTGGATATTTTTCAATTGTATTTTCTTCAGGTATTTCTGACATGTTCAGATGTGCCCAACTATGGTATTCTGTGTGGATGGTTTAAAAAATGAATTATCATTATTAGGGGTTTGATGGAAAAATTTCCCAGGAAGCTTTAAGCTTTGAGTGCTGGTGAGGAGAACCCACCAGGTGAGGTACAGTGCATTTCTGGTCTCTTGTCTGCCTTTCCTCTCTGTTTGCAACACCTGGAAGGTCAGCTCTTGTAGTTACAGTGTATAAACAATTCGAGTATCTCCCTTATATTTTTTTCCCAGAATAATTAAACATCATTTCTTGGAAATGTAAACATAAGACTTAAGTTACAGTAATGTATTTGGCAGAAGAATTTTGTTTTGGGAAGAGAAAAATATCCTGGGGTGAGTTTCAGTTTTGCAGATAAGGAAACTGGCTTTCTTTAGTGAATTGGAACAATGTAAGACCCTGTGCCCTGATGTCGGTACTTTCTCTTCCCAAATGAGTATACCTGGGCACAAGACCAACTTCCAAATAAAACTTGAAAGTCAATGCACAAAACAGAAACAGGACCCTATAAACTACTTTTTATGCACAGCACCGTAAAAATAATTTATTTGCTATCAAAATAAAATTAAAACAGAACTGCTGTCTGACAGGTGGCTTTTCCTCTGCCCTTAAGATAGCATCCCTCACTTCGTCCGTGGTTGTAAGCCTCACCTGTAAAAAAGTAAGAGCAGGTTGGGGTGCAAGTTCCTAGTGGCCGTGGAGGCTGATGTTTATTATTTAATGAGTTTCTGAAAATGAAAATAGGTGTAATTTCTTGGGTTATTACTTTTATATTCTTCCCAGAGAAATTGAGTAGTAGTATATTGGAAAGTAGGAGTGAAGTATTATTTGTAAAAACAAAACAAAATGCCCTGGAATAAATCTTTTGTTTCAGTGTGATGGTAACTTATCTGAAATATTTTAACATGTCTTTGGGGTGGCATAACACCATTCTCAAAGCTGTCAGACCATCTGTGTCAAGTGAATAATTCCCCAGCTGGGCTTCTAGTTGACTGCAAATGCGTTTTTGGTTGTTTATTCTTGGATGCTTTGGATTGGAATAGTCAGGGAATCAGCCTTTCATTTCAGGCAGAGGAGTGCAGTGAATTAGATACAACTTTGGATCGAGGACCAAGAGAACTTGGTTCTCATCCCAGACCTGTTACTAACTGTGTGGGCAAGTCACTTCATTTGTCTGAGACTCCTTTTTTCCTTTTGTAAAATCAGGATGTTTGAGAATCTGTGTGGTCTCTTCCAACACTGTTTTTATGAGTCGGACCCTGAATATTTGAAGTAGATGCTTCAGTAAAGGGTCATCTAAGCTGTGTATTCCTATTTGTTATTCCAGGGGGCTGAGAGACACTGCCAGGGAACCTAGAGCAAGGTTCTTGCAGGGCAAATTTCAGCTTCATGTCCCCTCTGAAGGTCTCATAGTGTTGAATGTCTCATTGGCCTTTGCCTATCCCTTCTCTTTGTTGCAGTTAAGTCATTTGCGGTCTTAGATCCATTTATTCAGATTCTTGTTAGAAAATGATAGTTTTAAAGAAGTTCCTGAAGGACAATAAAACTCTCATTTAAGATAGGCCTCCAAATTTCTTTTTATCATGATGGGGTGTCTGTTACTTCCTCATTTTGCCTTTGTTCATTCATTCATTCAGTACTTTTGAGCATCTGCTAAGTACTGGGTATTACTAGGTACTAGGACACAAAGATAAATCATACCCAGTCCCCATCTTCAAGAAGCTTATATCCTGGTAGTGAGGTCCTCAAGTATGTATATATGAGTGTTCATGTACACATATATGAAATTATACCTACTTCAAATTTAACAAAGCCTGACATGTACAAAAATTATTCTTTTGTGTTGACTGCACTGAATTTTGCTTTGATATTTTTTCCTCAACTTACAAGAAAAGTTGCTGCAAAAAATTGTTAATACAGATCCATCTTCTGCATTTACCATGGAGATGATGTTGAGGACATCCAATATTATACTACAGCAGTCCCCCTTGTGAAGGCCTCAGGTCATTTCCTTGAAGCCTAAGTTTATATAAAACAAAACAATAAAACAAAACTTAGTGTACTGTCATTGCCCAGTTTTTTAAGCAGGACAGTTTTCCGTGGTGGTATATCCAGTTGAAAAAATGTGCGTGGAGCTGACATACAGAGACCATAAACAAGCCTGCAAGCAAGCTACTTTATTGTGCACCTGGGACTATACATACGTATTCAAACAAAAGTGGCATCTTGCCCCATCTGCCCAGTAGTGGTTGTTTGGGTTTTCATGGTTACATAAGCCAGTACACGCACAGTAAATGTCAGTCCCAGGAATTCCTCAGCCTGGGGCATTGACCATTTATGGTAAGTCAGGGAGGTCAGGGCCTGAAGTGGGCCTGGCCGTTAACTCCTTACAGTGGGCCTGACTGTAACTCTTTACAATGGGCCTGGCTTTAACCCTTTGGACTAACACTCCATCCCTATAGGTCGCTGCATGGGCCTTTACCCATAATGCATATCCTTGAGTCCATAGCCCATAGCAACAATACAGGGTACAGCAAAAGACTACCAGACTGCTAGCAATAACTGATTGGACCATAAGTATCCACCACCAGGTAGAACCTAAGGAGTCCTATCAAGAGGTTAATGGGTCTTCCATGGAGGAGGCAATGGCTTGTACCTTCATGTCCATCTTGGCCAGCACTGTCTGAATGTGTTTAGCATGATCTGGGATATATACATAACATTCCACGTGTTAAAAAAAGCACATGTGCCATCTTGGGAGGCCGTCAATAAATCTAAAGCCATCCGATTTTGCAGCACAACTTTATGCATTTGTACTGTTTCATCTAATAACAGGCTTAAGGCCTGTTTACTACCATTCAGGGCTTGACCTATATGCATTGCTAAAGCTTCTATTTGTACTTCTTCATCAATGACAGCAGCCCCTGGGAGCGCCAGAGCAAAAGGGTAGAACCACCAAGTGGCTTCATGTTGGTGATGCCAACAGTGATACATAGTATCCCAATTAGTAGGCAATTGACAAAGGGTTGCCAGTATTCAACCAGCAATATAAGGGCAACCCCATGTACATTGGCCAGTCCATTTTGCAGGTAAATAAGGCCATGCATGGTGTCCATAAATCCAGAGGTATCTGTGGGATGAATACCAGCATATTGGGCTCCGTTCCATCAAGTGCGAGGGTTCAGCATGTGGGTAATATTTTGACATAAGTGTGCGGGCACCCAACCTGCAGTGCAGTTAGCGGCTGAGCAACTTTGTTCTATATATAATGGGACTTGTTCTTGTAGTTCCATATGCTCCCTAACCATCCAACCCCATCCATTAATCATCGCATAACCAACCAGAGGGGATTGGTGTTTATGGTCCTTGTGGAGCAAATTGTCCATTGCCCAGCGATGTTGGTCTCATTCACTGGTGCTGTTCCATGTATGTAACCACGCCCAGTTGTTTAGGGAAGCTGGGTGAATCTGTCATGAAAGTCCCTCAGTTGTCTTCATCAGTGAGCAAAAGTATGTGCCCAGGACAGGATTTTATTGCCTGCCATTAGCCCGGGTGGTAGGACAGAGCAGACAGTGACATCATTAAAGGAAGATCTTTATCCTCAGATAAAATATAGGCACCGTGTCCATCTTGTGACAACAGTGTGGCTGGTAAGGGTTTTGTCCCTGGCCTGTGATATCAGATTAGTTCTCCAGAAGTTAGGGGCCAAGGATGCTCTAATGGGATGATAGAATATAAAGGAAGAGGCCCGAGGGCAAGGAAAAATGTTCCTTTTAGTATAGGACCTCTGGCCTTTTTTGGTAGGGTCACCTGTATAGAGAGGGGCCATCACCCTAACCATGGTTTCAAGATCAATCCTTCCTTGAGTCCATCACCCCAGGGTTCTATTAGAGCCAGCCAAGATTCATGGGAGGCCTGGGTGATCCAAGGCCATGATCATTTTCCTGGTGCCAATGAGTCAGGAGCAGGGAGGACTAAAGACCCGTTATATATTTTTGGGACCATGTGTGTGGGTCAGCAGGGTTAGGGCATATTTTCAAAAAACGGGGTGACCCTTGCACAACTTTGTCTAATGGGGCCAAACCAGTACGTCTGGGTTGTTCATTTAATAGGCTAACTGCACTGGGCAGATTAGTTCTCTATTTGCATAAACCGAGGTCCAAGACCTTAAAATTTTCCTTTAATAAACCGTTATATTGTTCTGTCATACCTGTGGCTTGGGATCAGTACGGTACCAGGTACATGCAGCTGCCAATCAATATAATTCTGATGAGCCCAAGCCTGTACTTTGTATCCAGTAAAATGAGTGCCCCGTCACTGCTAATTACCATAGGAGTCCCTTAGGCATCGCTCAACTGATCAAGCATAGCAAGGGTATGTTCTTGGGTGATTGCAGCCGTAGGCCAGGCAAATCCTAACCTAGTTCCTGTATCCATTGCTGTGAAGGCATATTGACATCCATGATGTGTTGGCAAGGACCCGGTATAGTCCATTTGCCATTCCTTAAAGGGCTGTTTATCCCTCAGCACAACACCCAGTTCGTGCAGGGGGCGGAGTTGGTGGGGGTGCTGTTCTGCATAAGTTTGGCAATCTTGCAAGGCTTTTTGACATTGTGCCTGGGTTAGGGACAGACCCCATCGACAAACTACCTGTTCCATGGTTCAGGCTCCAATGTGTCTGAGTTTGTGATACAGCCAGGGACCTGGCTCTCCCGGGTGGGGCAGTCACTGGCTTTCCCTCATATGAGCAAGAGCATCAGCAGCATCATTTCCAGGTGCCTTTGAAGGATTATGTCCTGGAACATGGTAAATGGTGGCCCTCTGCTGGAGATCCCGTTTATATAAGTCCTGCCAAAGAGCCCTCCTCAATAAAGGATGGCGCCTTATCAGCCAATCTTGCGCTGCCCAGTGAGGAAGACAGAGTGTCAAATCTTTGTATATTGCCCAGTTGTCTGTATAGGCATGTACGGGCCTGGTTCATTCATCGACATTAGCCACATAGCCCTTAATTCAGCCCATTGACTGGATTGTCCAGTTCCTGTCTCATACCAAAATTCATCTGTACATAGCTAGATTGCCCCTGTAGCTGGCTGCCTTTGGCAGGAGCCATCTATATTAGGCATCTGCTAGGACAGGGACTTTCCCCTCTAAATAGGGACTAGCCACAGACATTTCACCTTCCATCGGTGGGGATGGCTCTATAACTTGAAATTCTATAGGCCCTAGCAAGGCATGTAATTGATCTAACGAAGGGTTGGATGAAAAGCAGGCCCTCTGTTCTAAATAGGCCCCCCATTTTGTCGAGGTGGGCGTTTGGGCCATTCCTGTCTGTGGTGTCCACAACCAAGACTGCACCTAGCCCTCTACTGGATACCTTGATTAGATGGTTACAAGATTAGGACCTGTTATGGCCTCATAAGCCAAAAGGGCAGCATAAATAGCACCTAGCTGTTTTTCTATAAGGGAATAGCAGACTTCCTCCCCTTTCCATAATTGAGACCAAAAACCAGTGGGCACCTATGAGTCCGTTGCTTCTGCCATAAACCCCATCCAAAGCCATCATCATCCACTGACAGTATTAAAAGGAATGGTAAGGTGGTATCAAGCACCTGTTAGAGTATGGGCTTGAGCCACCGCTTGCTTGGTGGCTCGAAATGGTTGTTCTATCTCTGGGGTCCAATCCCAAGTAGCTCCTCCCCATATCAGGCAATGTAAATGGTGAACTAAATGTGGAATAAACATTCTTCAATAGCTTAACAAACCCAAATAGGTCTGCAGTTGCTTCTCTGTTGTTGGCTGGGGATATGCCTGTATCTTATCTATGACTGCCTCTGGCATAACCCTAGTCTTACCTGACCAGACAAGTCCCAGGAATTTGACAGATAATTCATGCCCTTGGACCTTATCTTCATTGATGGCCCACTCCCAGGTCTCGAGGGCTTCTTGTAGACTGGTGGCTGCAGTTTCCAGCTCTCTAAGAGAATGAGAAGTTAGCATTATATCACCAATATAATGGAACAGATGCACCCCTCTGGCTTCCACAGGTGGTCAAGTCCTGAGCCACCAGTCCAAGGCACAGGGTGGGACTGTGCAGATATCCCTGGGGAAGCACCATGAAAGTCCATTGTTCTTCTCACGTGAAGGCGAACTGCTCTTGACTCTCCAATGCTATATCTATGGAGAAAAAGACATTTGCCAAATCCATAACATAGTGATATTGTCCCATTTCCTGTGTGGGTTAGTCCATAGATCCATAACATTGGGTATTGCTGCATGCAATGGGGGCGTCACCTCGTTTAGCTCCCAGTAGTCCATAGTTACCCATCAGGAGCCATCAGGCTTTTTCATTGGCCATACGGGAGAATTATAAGGACTGTCCATTGAGTGGATTATCTGGGCTTCTTTGAGCTTGAAAATGGTACAGCCAATCTCTTCATGCCCAATATGGTAACCGATATTGCTTTGTTTGCATAACATGGGTAGCCTGGGGCAATACAAAGAGAGCATGATGGGGATGCTCCCAAACAATAGTCTTTACCATTCACATATGTAGGCAAAATTTTCCCATTGTTAATCAAGATTGCCAATCCTTGCAGCACATCCACCCCTAGAATATATTCTGCAATAGGGGAGACATAGACTTTATAGTCTTGTGGGGGCAATCGTCCTATGCTCAGGGTCACACAACTACTTGTTTGACCTTTATCATCCAGCCTCCATATCCCTCCATGGTGGCCACAGGACCGCTAAAGTGATCAAGATTTCCATACAGCAAAGTGCTATCAGCTCCAGTGTCCACAAGGACTAGTACCCGCTGCACATTATGGGAGGACCAGTAAATAGTAAGTTCAACATGTGTCCTCCAGGCCCCCAGATAACCCTTTATCCAGGTACCTCAGCCAGACCCCTGGTCTGGGAAAAAATCAGTCAGTCTCAATTCCCGAATTGGGAGTGTTGCAGCCGGCAGGGGAGTAAACTGCTGCTCAGGTTTCAGCTGCTTCCAAAGAGCCAGCACTACTTCTGTAGGCTGCTGCTCTAGTTTCTTTGCGGCTACCCCCACAGCTAAAAGATCAAACCACATCTGCTTTTGGCTCACTTTTACTTCAGGCTGAATGCCACCTTTTTGAGCCCCTCTATTCTATGGGTGTCCTTTGGGTAGCAGCCTCATCTGGCCACCTTTTTTCTTTTGTTTCACTTCCACATCACCCACTAGAACCAGGGCAGCTGTTATTACATGCACCCACTGATCTATATAGGGAGCCAAAAGAGCCTCCATAGTCCTGAAAGTTCCGGGGGGTCCTGAAGCTAGGATGAGATCTTTCATCCTAGTGGTGAAAACCTCCTCATCATGGCTATTGTCCATCTGTCTCATGTCCATCTCCCATATAATCTGCACTAGGTCTGAGTACATGGACCAGTTGCTCAGTCTCAGGCAATTCACTACAAACCGTTCGGGCTGCTGCCATTATCCTTTGATCAGGGAGTGATTCCCTGCATCATGGTTAGTGTGGGCAATATTTTGTAGCCTTTGCCTCTAGGAGGGGAGTACCATAATGGAGGCCAGTTGGGACATTTCATCAGGGGACAACTGTGTTCCTTCCTCCCCCTCGTCCCATAGTCTCAATAGCCAGCCCGGTACCGTGTCCCCAGCCCTTTGCTGTACCTGCTTCGTCAATTCCCATAATTCAGTGGGTGGGTACAGTCATTGTCGTATGCTGCTTGGCCTGGAGAGGCCCCTGCGGCTGACCCCCCGGCCCCATTTGCTGCTCCAGCTCGACCTTTCATTGCACTAAGGGGTGAGCCTGCAATATAGGTATTGGCCTACCTGTCCTGGAGGCTGCCATGGAGGACTAAGTCCTGTAGTATATGTTCAGCAGCCGCCAGGTGCTCCTCCAGTGTTTCTTTCTGGCGCTGCCACTGACATACCTGTTGAGCTTGCTCCTGTATCTCCAGATGGGCGTGCCACAGCAGTACCAGAAACATCAAGGCCACATGGCCAGTTGCCTCTCGGTGTGCTGGCTGAACATTTGATTCCATAGATTCCAGCGCCCTCTTAATATCCCCAGGTATCGACTTTATTTCACCCTAGTCCTCCGGGGTTGTCCATGTGGCCAGATATGTGACCATTGGGTACCATAGCGAGGTGGGAAGGCGCATGTCTTCCACCTGAGGACCCTCAGAGGTGCTGGGGGTAGTACTCACCTCATCTTGCTGACTGTGCTAAATGTCATTTCCAAGTTTTTTAAGCAGATTTTGGCAGGGTACACACCCAGCTGAAAAATTGCATGTGAGCCAGCAAGCAAGCTACTTTATTGCGCACCTGGGACTATATATACATATTCAAACAAGAGTGACATCTTGCCCCATCTGCCCAGTAGTGGTTGTTTGGGTTTTCATGGTTACATAAGCCAGTACATGTGCAGTAAATGTCAGTCCCAGGCATTCCTCAGCCCAAGGCATTGACAATTTATGGTAAGGTCATGGAAGCCAGGGCCTGCAGTGGGCCTGGCCGTTAACTCCTTACAGTGGGGCTGGTTATAACTCTTTACAGCAGGCCTGGCTTTATTTAATCCTTTGGTGACTAACATTTACCCTAAGTATTTTGTAAGTTTCCCCCCACCCATCAGTGAACATTTTCTATCTTTCAGTTATGTTTTCTTTTTTCATTTTGCCCATGAGAAGGCCCCGAGTTGAAATGTATAGGTAGCCATGAAGAACATTACTGACTTTATATAGCAACCTTCTATTGTGTTTTCCCTGCCTGGATTTTATTTTATTATCATTAGGTGAAATAGTAACTACTCTATGTATGGTGCTTCACAGTTTACAAATACTAATATTTTCATGTAAAGCTCCCATTTCAGAATATTTTTTTCTGACATATTTTAGTTTAAGAAGTTGGATTTGAAGCAGTTACCAGGTATTTTCAGAAAATCCATCAAGGAACAAATTATTCAGCAGAATAGGCTCCAAGTGAGGGCCTGGGTTTTCAGCTTGGAGGCAAAGAGATGCTAATGTTATACTTCAGACAGAAATCATCATAGGGTAATTTTATTTTTAGAAAGAAATCACACACAAAGCTTGGTGTTTGAAGTGAGAAGAAAGGAAAGTGAACATTCCGATGAGGAGGCTTGTATTGCAGACGACTGAGGCCAGGGAGGTTTGCCCTGGGTCTGGGCGGACCGAGGAGGAGCCCCAGGCAATTTATACATAGCCTTTATTCCAGAATTCCAGTAGCAACAAATATGGTGCCCGGGAGTTCTAGCTACAATATCCCACACCTCTCGGAGAGTCCCATCACCTTTATACAGGCAGGAGAACAAAGGTGGCAGGCAGCCAAGAAGCGAGCTCAGAAGGCCATAAACAACAAAATGGCTGCCACCTGGGACGTTAAGTCATGGTTACATGACAGGTGTTCTCATTCCCATGGAAGCTGGGCAGGAGAACCTGAACCATTCCATGTTTCCCACAAAGCTGTTTGATTGCCATGACTTTTCCTACTATATTTCCTGTGAAACATGGAGCAAATTGTGAGCCTTATGGAATAGATCCTTATGTTAAAACATATCCTAAATTCTACACCCACACACTCAGTCCTTATGTACTGGCAGTGACACATTTTTCAAAATGCCAAACTTGCATTTTACATTTACATTTTTAAAATTCTTTATAGTTTAGTAATAATTTAAATTAGGAAGGAGATAATGCAATTCTAGTGTCTATAGTTGATTAAAATATTTAGACTCAGTAATTAATACATTTACATGTTTCCAAATTTAATAGATATGGACAGGTACAGAGTGCAGACTCCTTCCCAGTTGCCCAGTTTATCTCCCCCCGGGCAATCAGTGTTGTCAGTTTCTTGCACATCCTTCTATATATACCAATAAATACAAAAGAATATTATTTTCTTCCTATTTTTACACTAATGATGATGTGCTCTATCTATTGTTCTGTGGTGTATAAATTTATGTTTAGTTAATTCCTAAGGGGGGGAGTATAGAATAATTGAAAATCTGCAGTATTCTCTACTAGAAACAGATGTGTGTGTCTTAAAGAACAGTGGGTTCTAATCATTGCAAAACCTTGGTTAGGTGATTAATCAGAACACAGGGCTATGCAGTGGTGAAGTGACCTGTATATAATCTACCTTATTTTTCTGAAGCAATGATGAGTTGTGTAGCTAAAGTTTACAAGAATTTGCCTTATTATTTATGGAGAATTTTGCCTTTGGATTTGGACATTTCCATGCTTCCCATTTAATTTAAATTTATTACTGTACTCAATTAGCACTTATTTCTTTTTCCCTTTTATAGAGACATTGAGTAAGTAATGATAATTAACTATTTTCAATCAAATGCTGAAATGTTAAGGGGAACTTACTGCTTTTCTTGTCTTCTGTAAGAAATGTAGTGTAATTCACTGAGTTCTTACTATGTTTAGGGTCAGCTTGCTTTACGCATCATGGGGTCTGAGAACAGGGATTGAGTCTTGGTCTACCACGTGCACACATACTCCTTCTCTCCAGGAGACCTTTCTCTTCATGTTTTGTGCCTCAGCACCCAGGACATTTTGGAGTCAATATAGAGTAGAGCTATGTATGAGCATGTTTTCTTGTACCTAGCAGCTTCGTCATCCCCCTCTTCCCCAGTCCGCACAGAAGATCTTCCAGGATTATATGATATTGTGAAGTTATAGAAAGCCCAGTATAAGAAGGTAACACAAGGAGTTAATAACCATATTATAATATATTTTTAAACAACTGTATTTTTATATTGTTTTAGGATAATAAAATAGAACACTCATCAAATGGGTGAGAATACTGCTTTAATAAGTTTGCTTTCATCTCTTGATCCTACAGACATTCCTTTAGTCCTTTCTCTATGGTCTTAGAAGTGAGAAAAATTAAAAGATGGGTAAGATACAGGGTTATTATGTCTGTGTTCCAGACATTGGACTCCAAACATAAAACAAATATTGTATATTCTTCCTTATGTAATAGAAATGTTTATGTAAGGTTGTGTGCAAATCAGCCCTGAGTAACTTGAATTAAATGGAATGTGCTAACAGAAGTTAAAATTTCAAGAAGCCCTGTGGTGAAATGTTTGTGAAATAAGGAACTTTTAAAAACTAAAATCCTAATAAATACACTCTTTCTATGTCCTGGGTGCATTTCTATGTTTTTTCCCAAGGCATGGTATCTTGTATCTTATATGTTGATTGAATTACAGTTGACCAACCACCTGCTTGATTAACTAAGTGATACTAGAGTCCTCCAAAGGAAACAAAACAATCTACTCTTGTACAATCTTGGCTATTAAATAAATTTTAATTCTCTTCGGCTTGAGTGGCTGTGATTTACATTTTTCCTAACAGACAAGTACCTGCAAATGTTTTTGCTAGCAGATGCTCATTAAAAATCAGTGCATTTCTGACAATGTCTCTAGCAGCAGGCATTAACTTGCAGAACCCTTGTAATTGAATTATATTTTCAGTATCAGTAAAACTTCCTCACTCATTTTGTGGCCATCATGAAAGCTTAATCCTAGAACACTGAATATGACTAGTACCACTCAAATAATAACTGAATTTTAAGTAAACCCAAGGGAAACTGTCAAAGAACATAAGAACCCATAAAATGAGAGGGAAGAAAATGTTGTCAGGTTGTTTATTTATTGAAATTAGTTTATGCTGTGAATTAAGCCAAGAAAATTACTTTCCAATTTTGAACAACTTGACAGCCTGCAGAATTTTCCAGCAACATTCAGGAACACTGTGGTAAGTCTGCTTTTACCACAGTATTGAGATCCTTTTACATTTGCTTTCATTTTTGTAAAAAGTTTGCAGGTAGTCACTTCAGTAAAGCAGCTTCATAGTATCATACTGCTCATTGAGCTGAAACCTTTTGGGAAGATAGCATTTGCAGAGATACCCATGGTGTAATAGCTGATCCCACTGGCACATGTCCCAGAGTGAGCAGGACTGAAAGCTTTTAGTGTAGTTAGAAGATGCCTGGTCTGTCATTTGTATCCATTGAAATTGAGGGAGAGACTTTAGACCCAGCTTTATGTTTATACCTCCAAGGAGAGCAGCTGGTGAAGGGCTGCAAATTCCATGTGAGCTGGCGACTGTCATCTGGAGTGCTCAGTGCAATCCTACCACATCTTGGGAGCTATTTCTGGTACCTAATAATAGTAATAGTAATGTACACTCTTCGTGAAAGAGAATACTTGAGGTTATTAGAATGTGCAGACTGACTAGAGGCTTTGGCATAAAGGTGGTAGTGGTGGGGGAAGGCAAATAATAAAAGGATAGTGATGAGGAGAAAGCAGAAATTTTGTAAGATAAGGAAAGTCATCAATATGTGATCAGTTTAAGAGTCTTAAATGAAATGTTTATAAATTTTTAGTTTTTCAGTACCAGTAAGGCAAAGTGCGCAATCTGGAGTATGCTGAGTTTATATAAGACTATTAGATTTGTGGGCAAAATAGAATACTATATTGTAAGAGCTTCCTTCCTTCATTTTTGTTCTCTGGTGGTTGATGGGACTTGTTGGAATTAGAGAATGATGTATTCTATACCTTATTAAGGAAAGCGCTTTGAGAACTGGCCAGCACCCACTTAACTTAGTTTCAGAATGACAGTGCTTTGGCAGTTCCTCAGCTCTCTCCCTATTCCTCTCCACCCCTACTCATTAAGACTTGAGCTGTTGCAGCTCATAAACTCCCATTTTCAGTGGAATGCCCTCATTCATTTTTCCTTGATGAGAGGACATAAATGCCTCTTAAGATGGTGGTTTGAATTTACTGAGAATATTAGGAGATCCACAGAGTTGAAAAGCTTTGTAGGAAATCAGTGGACTATGGAGGGATCTGTTGTGAAAACACCCCAGGACAGGTAGAGGACAGGACAGGTAAGTGGGAACTCCTTGCACAGTTAGAATTCAGCTAGCTAGACTGGTGACACAATCTGTTTTAGTCAGGATGAAGAAAAAAGGAAAACACTATTAACACTTTTGGAATGACCTAGTGATGTTATTGACAGGAAAATCTCAAAACTGTGAGATTAATCCAATGACTCCAAATATGTGAACTGCTTTTTCAAGATACAGTAGACTCCTAGTTAACTTGAGCTCAAGCAACAGCCCCCATCAAAATAAATAAATAAATCAATCAATCAAAGAAATAATACTTTAAATAAAAATGAAAATAAAATCAATTTCTAGTGGAAATGTAAGTTTAAACTTGGCGTGCTACACGTCGCACCTATGCCATGAGTAAGCCTAGTCAATGTTGCAGCTGCCAGTATTAGAGTTTATGATGAAATCTGAGTTAGTTGACTCTGCTAATGACAAAATGAATTTGTCTCAAGATGGGTGCTATGGATGAAGTTATTCCATTAACTCATATACTTAATATGGAAGACATCGTAGAAGCTGTTGTGAATCATGGAAAAATGAATGTTGCAGAGGAAGAGAAAGTGGTGACGATGGGTACGAGGTGGAAAAAGTATTCTGACAGAGAGCTACTGCTGCATTTGAAACTGTAATAGCTTTTGCAAATCAGCAACCCTTCTTTACTTCTCAGCATGTTATTATGCAGCTGCACATCATGCAAAATCCGACTTTGTGTGAAAGGCATAGAGCCTCAAAGCAAGCTGATAGTTGTTCATTTTTCAAGAAAACTGCTTGCAAGTAAGTTTGCCAGTACAGCATCATCTCCTGATACGGACCCAAAACCATCCACATCCACCTCTGATTCTGTTCTAGTTACATCATCAGATCCTGGTGATCCTGATATGATATCTACTCAGTAAACTCTCTGCTGCTACTGTTACAGTTTTAAGTGTGTACATATTTGTGGTTTTTCTAAGTTACTTGAAGTTAAAAAATTGTTAGTTGAATTCATTAAATTGAAAAGTTTATTGATGGCCATTTAACTAAAATTGTACACTGCATTTATAAAACTTTTTCTAATAAAACTGTTACATTAAGTTTTAACTTGCTTTTAATTTCTGTATTTCAGTATTAATATTGAGGCAATACAGAGTTATGGTGTGGTATGTTGTGGTATATAGTATGAGGTGTAGTATTAGTTAGGCCTATTTTTAATAGTAACTCTCAAGCACCCGGAAAGTATATTGTTCAGCATCTATCAATCTCCATGGGTGCCAGTGCCAGTTAACTGAAAGTTTACTGTAAATTTTTAACCCTGTTGCCACAGCATTTACTTGTGGAGTGGCATGTTGTATTAGGTAGATTCATTATGATCAGTAATCTGTTTCCCATGTTTCCCACTGAAACTGCCTGTTAATTTTCTTAACCTTCAGTAGCTCTCATAGCCCCTCAGTCATGCACAGAGACTCTTAACAGTTGGTTCAGCCTCATCTTTAGCATTACCTCTGTCCTGACCAGGTTCTAACCATATCCAGTTGCTTACCATTCATGGCTACGTTTTTTTTTTTTTTTTTTTCCGGTTGACTGCCCAGCCCATTCCCTGGTCTGAATGCTCAGTGATGCCCCATTGACATGTCGAAGTTTAGCTAAGTGTCTCCTCTTCCTGGACATTCTCAGTCTCAGGACTACCCTCTTCCAAACTTCTGGACATCCTCTGCATACCTTTGTTCTAGCTCACCATTGCTATGGAACCAATCACCCCAAAACAGCTGCTTAGAAAAATAGAAATCATTTACTTTGCTCATTGAATTGAGAGATTGAGCACAGGGAGGGAGTACTGGCTGGGAGTCTTTTGAGGTTATAGTTAGAGGGTACTGGCAATTCATCTCAGAGGTGTCTTTGTTTGCAGGTCTTGTGCTAGGGCCTGAAGAGTCATACAGCTGGAGCCTGGAACTGCTGGGCCTCCTAGGGCAACTCTCTCTCTCTCTTTCCATGTCATTTCTCCATGTGGATTCTCTATGTAGCGGCCTCAGGTAGCTGAACTTATTCCATGGTGGCGGACATCTCCTGGGTAAGTGTCCCAAGAAAGACTGGCAGAAACTGCCTAGCTTTGAAAGTCACACACAGTCACTTTTGCTGCATCATATTTAAAGAACTGCTCACTTTGAGGGATTTCTTAGATCTTACCTCTTGATAAGAGGAGTGTCAGAATTGGGGGACATGGGTTTTTAAACATTTTTTTTTTAATTTTTATTTTATTTTTTTTGGGTAATTCCCTGGCTGGGAATCGAACCCAGGCCACAGCATTGAGCGCACCAAAGCCTAGCCACTACACCACCAGGGAACTCTCTTTTTAAAAATTTTTAATTGTGGTAAAATATACGTAACAAAATTTACCATCTTAATCATTTTTAAGTGTACAGTTTGGTGACATTAAGTACATTTTCATAATTGAGCAGTCATCACCACCACCCATCCACAGATCTCTTTTCATCTTGAAAAACTGAAACTCTTTACACATGGAATACTAACTCCCCGTTTCCCATCGCCCAATCCCTGGCAATCGCCTTTCTACTTTTATGTTTCTGTGAATGTGACTACTCTAGATACTTCCTGTAGGTGCAATTGTATAGTGATTGCCTGTCTGTATCAGTCTTACTTAGCATAATGTCCTCAAGGTTCACCCAAGTTGAAGCATGTGTTAGAATTTTCTTTTTAAGGCTGAATAATACTCCATTGTGCATGTATACCATATTTTATTTTTCCATTTATCTGTTGATGGATACTTGGGTTCTCTCCACCTTTTGGCTATTGTGAATAATGCTGTTAAAGAATAAGTACATGGCTATACAGTGGAGGACATGTCTTAAAGTCACCACACTGTTATAATGAATTCTGATTTTTTGGGTCTTTTTTTTTTTTTTATCATTGAACTGGAAATACCATGAGAGCAGGAACAGTGACTTTCCATCTGTAAATCCTCTGGGTCTAGCTTAGGCACAAAAAGTATTTGTTGGATGAGTACTGGATAGATAGATGAATGTATAGATGGGTGATAACTGTATATATAAAATAGTAGATGGAAAGTTTCATTTCTGAAGTGTGGCAAAAGCTATATGGTATATTAAAGATAGGGGTCATCCCATGGCATATATCATAAAGACAGTCACTGCCAAGTTCTACTCTGTTATTTTAATATAATATTGGATAGCACCTGGCACAGAGAGCGTTTTATAAATATGGGTTGGGTTGAGTTAAATTGTAATTGGGAAGTGGGCTATGAAGCTATATGGTGATTTTTTAATGATTTTTCATCATTTTACATCATCCACTCTGCTTAACATGTAGTCCTGTATTGAGTAATTTTCTGGGTAATTCAAGGAGTTTGAAGTAAAACCCCTTTCTTTGTGCATTATTAGTTTCTGTTTAATTGTATTTTAAGCCTGGCAATTTTTGATGATGACATATTATGTGCACACTGGGTAATATTAGACTTGATTTTCATTAGGTCAGTTTTGGCTTTTTATGTGCAGAGATGGTTGGTAGCAGCTATTCTAAAGTGCAGTCCCTGTGGTTATGTTTATATAATTAGTGACCGTGGGTGACTTATAATAAAATTTGTGCTGAGGCTATGGTACGCCTCTATTTTAATTACGGGAGGACATATGTAATATATGTTTCAAATACACAGACATTCTTGTATTTCTTTGTCTTCTTTCATTATCTGTCCCCATTAATTAATTTATGCAATTGAAAGGAAACCCCCAAAAACCAAAAAACAAAAATGAAGTGATCATAATATCCTGACTTCCTGTTTTATTCTAAATGAGATAAACACTAGGCAGTGTTTTCCTTTAATTTCTTCAAGTATTCCTCAAATTAATGTGTGAGAAATGGTTGGGAGTTTTCACATGCCTCATATATCTTTTATTTAGGTAATGTGGTAAAATGGAAAAAGCTTTGGATTTGTAGTCAGACTTAAGTTTAGATTTTAGTTCTGTCATTTACTTGTAAATGTACTACTTGGAAAAAGTAGAAATAATAATAGTGATCTCTTGGCCCACCAGAAAGACTCACTTGAACTCAGTTGACCTGTGTCTGAAAGTATATGTGTGAATACGAAATTTGATAGTAACATTTTGGTCATAAGCATGTGTGTGCTTCTTTGTATGCTGGAATTTGTAAATGTGATAAAAGCATAATCTTCCATCTTCCTAGAAACTATGGTCATGAGGAGGGATGGTTTCGTTTCTAACCATTTTCTTTTCCTTAGCATCATAGAGTTAGATAAGGTTAGATTTTTATTTGACAGGTGGGAGGAAAGTGAGGCCCAGAGGGTTAAATGAATTATGCAAGCCCCTGTAGCACATAAGACGCAGAATTGGGGACTTTGTCCAGTGTTTTATTGTATTATTATGTTACCACCTGTCCTACCATTTTCTCAGTCTTTCCCTCTCCTCCCTCCTTTTCAATCTCAGTCCACTTCACTTTAGTGCAGGTGCGTACATGTACACACACACACACGTGCACGCACATATACATTGATGGCAAAGATGAAGAAGGATCCAATGTCCAAGCTCCTTTTCCATGGGAGTTTGCCAATACTGTTCCTGGCTAGACATGGTTCACAGTTGTTGATCACTTAAAACACTAGCATATTTTGAAGGGCTAAACATAATTTGTTCTTTCTAGGTTTTCCTTTTCATTTGTATTTTTTGGACCCATGATATCCTGAGGCACCCCCATTATTTTCTCTTTTTCTCAGTTTCAATGGCCTGAATTACTATTGCAGGTATCTTGACTATAACTTAACATACACATTCCTGAAAACTTCACATTCTACAAAATCATGCCATGGGAAGAATAGGATTGGGGCTGACTACACTAATCCTATGGAAATGCAATTTACTGTTTTTGTTGGTTCTTTGCAACCAGAGAACCAATAAAAACAATAAAAAACAAGTAAAAACAGCATAGTTCAGAAGACATATTATATTCATACTGTACAAGTATACAATCACATTTTGCTAAATATGTCTAACTTATTTAAAAATGTGAGACTGGTTGTGGGGATGTGATGAAGGATATGAAGCTGGTGAAATGCATAAAACTCGGTGAGTATCTTCCAGAGTGAATTGTACAGAGGGCACTTCTAAAACAAGGAGCCCAACAGACTCAGACCCTGAGGGGAATGGGCACGATGGGCTCTGGTGCTACATGGAGTACCAGCTTCACCATATATATATATATATATTTGTGTCCAGCTGCTGTCACTTGGAGGGAGAAGATAGTGATGTGTGAGGCAAATCATGTATAAACCAGTGTGACTCCTGCATTATGCTGCAGTCAATCGCTATTACCAGTCTAATTCACATGACAAAAAATGTGTAACAAGACAGACAGCATCTTGTGCTACTGCTGCTACTAAACATCACTGAACATACCCAGTGGGTTACCCATTGAGTAATTTTTAAAAATTATTTTAAATGTATTATTCATTATGAATTTGACAGTGGCCAGCATGCTCAATATTCTTGAACAGTAGATAGTAAATTAAGATATCTCAGAGAACATTTCCCAAGAACTTTAATGCCACCTTCCTGGTAAGCTATGGAAAACATGAAAAAATGTCCAAGGACAAAGTTTACAGAGCTTCTCAAAGGTTTAGAACATGGGGCAAAATCGATGAGCAGAAGAGCCATCGATGAGACCAGGATAGGATCCTTTATGGGGGGAAAAAGACACCTTTTTCCAATTAGCAAAACAGTATGGATGAATACTGACTGTCTTCTCACCATCTGTAGCCCATTTCTGTCTTGTATTTTGTATATTTCACTTTTTATTTTTAACTTTTCCACACTAATGCTATGAAGATGCATTTTGTGTCATCTGTGCACCAGTAAAAAATGAGCACCATTAATTCTGCTAACTACATGGTTCAAGAAGAGTTTGAAAATAATGGGGAGCAGCTGGCTGAAGTTGTCCCTGCACTGTTGACTGGGGCTCCTTAGTGACTTGGCCTTTGTGCTCTCACCAGTTTCCCACCGTACTCGGGACCTAGTACATGCATGCTCATTCAGGCCCTGGGCTTCGTGGGGGGCTCTCCTTGGTGAGCTGGGAGACAGCCTATGCCTCTGTGGTCTGTGGGAATGGGGAGGAACGGGGGATTGGTAGAGTAAGATGTGAGCGAAAAGACTAGGAAATCTGAGTGCAAATATAGGAATCAGCAATACAGGCTGGAATTTGTGTCCCATGTCACTTCCTAAGAGTAAATTGTTGTTCATGCCCATTACCTTGAATACTGTGAAGACTATTTGAGTAAGAGCCCCACACTTGATCCACCTTGCAGGAGGAATTAGGAAAGGTAGACATCCCCTAAAGCTGGATGGAGCGAAAGTGTACCCTAGTGGATGGTAATCAAGCAAGTCTTTAAGGAATGGACAAGATTGGGTTAAGTGGAGATGATGGTGTGAAAGTTGGGAAGGAAAGTGGGGCCAAGGGAGAGTTCTGGACATGGGAAAGAAGCAGAACGATTTCTTAGAGCTTGTGAGAATGATAATGTCCCCTTGTTCCTCAGGCCACAGGGCCCCTGATACTTTCATTCTCTCTCTCTTTTTCTCCCCTGTCCCCTAGTATTCTTGCCACCCACTCAATGAATGCTTATTGAAAAAATTGATGAATAGCCATGTAGAAAGTCTCACAGCTTATCTAGGATATGAGTCTCTGGAGCCTAGTTGGTGGGTGGAAGCAGATGGATAAAGCAAGAATATTATTCTCTTCCTGCCAGTGACAGTTGATTATAAAATAAACATTATAAAAATGACCATTCTTCTTGTAGTCCCAGCTTCCAAAATTATTGAAGGTTATTCCTATTTATTATTACTACTTCCTCAGCAAACTGATCAAAGAATGACATTGATTATTTAGATTTCCTAAGCTTGGGCTTAAGGCTTTCATATAGCAAGATCATCTGAATCTAAAGATGTCAATTTTGGTGTGACCTGTTGGATTAGCATTGGGGATAAATTTACTATGTCTCTGCTGTCCCACATTTGACGAAACTTCCACCTAGTAGTCAGTTCTGTTTCTCTTTTAATTGTTCTCTGCCAAGGTCTTGTGTGCATTAAGAAATTGGGGTGGGGAGAAGACTACATTGTTTGTTAAATGGAAGTTATGCTCAGCATTGAGGCTTTCAGTGCATGAGGAAGGGGGCATTTTGACTTTCTAAACTTTTGAAAATGTAATTAAATTGATATTCGGAACAATTGTGAGAGAGTACTGACTCATTTAATATGTGAAAGATGGTAACATAAAAGAGGTGGACATTCATTTACATACAGCATTTAGGAACTTTTTTCTTTTGAACTGCAGGCTTTGGGAAGATCTGGTTTTCTGCATTTCCCCCCCACTCCCTCTAGTTCTGCCTCCAGGAAGAAATGTGCTCCTGAGAGCTGGGAATCTTCCTGTCTGAAAGCCATTGAGAGATCTGTCCCCTACTTCCTCTCTCTGAACTCTATTTTAGATCTGCAGTAAAGATTTGAGGCTTTTTGCAAGCTTTCAACTCTGAGGTATTTTGGAAAAATATAATCTTTGTTTTCTGCTGTATGCATGCAGTTTCTTAAAACACATGTGCAATTATTTTCTGCATCCTTTCCATAGCAAACATTTCCCCCTCAGCTACAGGCTCCAAAAGTGTGTTCTCAAGTGCTCTTGGAATGCTCCTCCTTTGGAATGCTTATTGAGAGCTACTGTCTCAACAATGAACAACTCCTTGACATTTTTAGGTTTTCTAGGTGGCTTCCATCCTTGTCTTGGGGTTTGCCTCTCACGTTATGCAGCCAGACATGCCCAGTCCAGTGCATATTTTCCAGTGAGCCATGCAGTACTATTGTGTTACTATGAAATTTAATTTGATGATATGAAGGGTGTCTATAAAAGAGCCCTTTGGGTAACTTTTACCCTTAAAAGTAGTAATTTGTAGAAGACCATTAACATGTTGCATGGACTCTGAAGCTAGATTACCTGGGTTTGAATCCCAGCTTGTCAGCTTTTTTTCCCTAGTAATTGTATTGTTCCATTTTACTGTTAAATTTTTAATCTACCTGGAATTAATTTTGGTGGAATGAGTTGAGTTTGGATCTACCTATTTATTTTTTAATGATTTTGTTATTGTGGTAAAATATACATAAAGTAAAATTTATCATTTTAACCATTTTAGTTGTGCAATTCAGTGGCATTAAGTACATTCACAACTTTCCTACTTTTAAGCTGGGTATTATTATTATAGGTCAAATTATTTTACCTCTCTGTGTCTCAGTTTCCTGTTTCCTGTATGTAAGTTTCCTGTGCGTGGGGATAACACTCGCATTAAAAGTTTATGAGATTGCTAATTCATACAAAACAGTTTGTATGTCTAGGACATAAGTGCTTATTAATGGTTAGTAGCCATGATGACTTGTATAATAGTACCAGCAGACCTGCATTTGCTAGTTTGGAACTGTTGATGAGCTGGTGCCATATGCATGGTGTGTATGCAAGTATACAAATGGATACGTGGTGGCAATTATTGCCCCTTGAGTCAGAATTTGAAGACCTAGAGAATTCTCATGGGAAACACTGGATAATTTTACATTATTTTTGTGTCCAATTTACCGTGGGACTAAACATGCAGTTTGAACTTCAGGGGGGGAAATTTCTTAGATTTTTTATTTCAAATTATTTGCAAAGCAATTAGTAAAAAAAGATAAAACCAAGTGTGCCTTCAAGTTTAAAATGCAGTTAGTGCAAGAGGCCTAAAGATATTTCTGAATATATTCCATGAACATTAGCTCTTTCATAGCTTTTGATGAATGCTCTTGCATTAAAAAAATGCAAGCAACAGTTGTTGTTCATGAACCATACATGAGTATATTGTATGACCAAAATGAGAACAAAAATGAGAAGTCTCAAGAGAATAAGCATTTATTCACATTTAAATCTTCTAGAAATGTTTGAAAATAATGTGCCAGTTAAATATCTTTTTAAATAATTTAGACCACGGCATTTCTATTATAGTTTCTAGTATGTGATGATGTGAAACAGTTTCTGTTTTAATATCAACAATCTTATTACTTTTTAGCTCAGCAAGAAATGTCCAACTACAATAGATCTGTAAAAAAAGGATATATAAATCATCTAAAATAAACTATTTCTAGCTTTAAAATTAATGTTCCTACTATGGAATATACTCTATTCATTCACTGTCACAAAAATGTCTTTCTTATCAGTGCTGCCCTAGCTAAATGTGAACTTTAAAAATTGGAAAACCAGGCATTTTGTAGACAATTCACTCTTTGTTTCATATTTTTGAGCTAAGGGAAAAAAATTGCCCAAAGAAGTATTTCTGGAAGGAGTCAAACTTCTCAATTGCCTTAATAGTTTAGCCTATAATATTTTTATTGTTTTAGGAATTGAATACTCATGTCTAAAGCATGGATCATGATTGGTTCCTAAAAGTGAGTGAGAAATCTGGGAGGGCAAGATGGTGACTGGGAAGGAGGTCCCTAAAACTTCTCCTGGAAAATATGATAAATGGGTGACCAGGAGCCAATAAAGGAAACCCTGAGTGGCACAGTGACAACTGAGAAATTCACTCATTGCAATAAAACACCCGAAGGTTAGAAAAAAGGGGGCAAGTGGGAGAGAAGGGAGGGAGCAGAGATGGATCACAACCTGACACCACCATGGCTAACTAAAGGAACTAGAAAGAAAGCAGGGCACAGCATGATATAGGGGAGGGGAGGCCAAACAGTGACAAGAGTGGAAGCCAGAGTGGCGGAACACTGGGAGACCATGAGGGAGCTGGACCTAAAAGTAGCATATTAGAGACAGAACCTGGGAGCTGAGCTCTGAGCACCAAGGAAGCTGAAGGAGGACTCTAAACAGCCCCAGGTGGGAAGAAGGCCCCAGATATAGTACCTTAGCTCCCAGTACCCTTGCGGCCTGTGGCTCCCAGCCCATGGTGCACTTGTGCCTGCTGCCCTCGCGTGGCCCGCAGCTTCGGGTCCAGGGATTCAGGCCCGTGAGCGCACATGCCTGGCACCCTTGCCCGGCACCCTCGCTTGGCTCCTGGCCCATGGTCCCAGCCCTCAGTGTGCACGCAAACTTGGCCTTGAGTGGTTGCCATGGAAATGAATTGAGGGAACAGAGCCCAAGGTAAACGAGCTAGAGAGGGGAGACAGGTGGATTTGACAGCGTTCACTCTAATCAGTGTGAGCAGCGTCGGCCTGTCTCCCATCCGCCTCCCCTGTCTCCCCCAGCTTCCCCAACACACTGCAGGAGGTGGAGTGGCCCCAGCATGTATTTTGTTGGCCTCCTCTCCTACAGCCTCTCCAAGGAACTGCAGGAAGTAGAAAGAACGTGCACTCATGCGCCCTGTCTCCAAACATTGCTGGAGACCAGAGATACGGCTTAAACACCTCCCCTCTCTCCCAAAACTTGCCACCCAGTGCCACCTAGTGATTGCTCTATACCAAGACACCACAAAAATACTAATCAGAGGAATAACGTGACCTCCTGGGTTCTGCTGAAAATAAAGCCCTCATGTCAAAGAAGAACACAACAGACAATATGAGTACCTTAGGATTTAAAGCTGCTCAGAAAAGAGATGAAACATCTCCAGAAAAGGATCGTATAGATGTAGAAATTTATGAAATTAGTGACAGAGATTATAAAGTAGCCATTCTGAGGTGAAAACAAACTGGCAGAACACCATAGCTGAGATGAATGATCTCAGAAAAGAAATCAATGAACAGAAGGAACAATTTAACAAAGAAATTCAAACTATAAGGAAGAACAAGATGGAAATTCGAAAGATAAATCAAACAGTAAAAGAAGTGAGAAATGAAATAACTGTCATAGGAAACAGGGCCAATGGAGGAAAGAATTAGTGATATTGAAAAATAGGAACATGGAAACATCTCAGAAAGAGGAACATAGGGAATACAGAATCATAAGGATTGAAAGAACTCTACAAGAACTATCTGACTCCATTGGACAAAACAACATCAGGATAATAGGACAAGAAGAAGGAGCAGAGCACTCTACAGAGAACATACTCAAACAAATGGTAACGTTCTGGAAACCCAAATTTTAGAAGAAAATAGGTCCCCTAGATATCTGGACCCTAACAGATCTTCTCTAAGCCATATTTTCTGAAGATGTCAAAAAACAAAGACCAAAAGAAAATTCTCAAGGCAGCCAGGGAAAAAAGAACTATAACCTTTAGAGGAAAATCCATTAGGCTGGCATCAGACTTAGCAGAAACTCTATAAGCCAGGAGGGAATGGAATCACATATGCAAAATATTAAAAGAGAGAAACTTCAGCCAAGAATAAATTATCCAGCAAAATTATCCTTCAGATATGAAGGAGGAATAGAGACATTCTCAGACACACAGAAGCTGGGGGAATTCACCAACACGAGGCCAGCACTTCAAGAAATCGGGAAGGAGGCTCTTCAACCTGAAACAAAACATCAGAATAAATGGAATAGAGTTGAAACAATAAAAAAGAAGGAAAAGTAACAAGATAAATAATTTTTAAAAAGGAAGTAAATGGTCATAGGAAATCTTCATATATCAATCATCAATCTAAATGTTAATAGACTGAACTCACCAATAAAAAGACACAGAGTAGCAGACTGGATTAAAGAAACAAAACCCGTCCATATACTCTCTCCAAGAGACACACCTAGCCATGAGGACAAACACAGACTCAGATTGAAAGGATGGAAAACAATACTCCAAGTAAATGGTAACCAGAGAAAAGCAGGAGTTGCCATACTGTTATCTGACGAATCAAACTTCAGATTAAAAAAGATAACAAGAGACAAAGATGGGCATTACATAATGATAAAAGGCACAATACAACAACAAGAAAACTTGACACTAATTAATATATATGCTCCCAATCAGGAAGTACCAGAATATATAAAGCAAGTACTAACATATCTGAAGGAGAAATTGACAAAAACACAATCATTGTAGGAGACACCCTGGCTAGCCATGGACAGATCATCCAAACAGAAAATAAATAAGGAAATATCATATCTAAATGACATATTGCAGCAACTGAACATAATTGACTTTTATAGGACACTTCATCCAGGAAAAAAAAAAAGAGAAAAGAAAAAGGAAAGACTATACCTTCTTTTCTAGTGCACATGCAACATTTTTAAGGATAGACCATATGTTAGGACACACAAGTAGCTTCAGCAAATTCAAGAAGATTGAAATCATACCAAGTGTATTCTCAGACCACAAAACTCTGAAATTGGAGATCAACTGTAAAAAGATATATGGAGGTTAGACAACATCTTATTTAAAAAATAACTGGATCAAAGAACAAATAAGAGATTAAAACTATATAGAAACTAATGACAATGAAAACACAACATATAAAAATTATTGGGAACAACAAAAAGGAAATTTATATCATTATTGGCTTATCTTAAGAAACAAGAAAAATCACAAGTAAACACCTTAACATCCCATCTGAAAGAACTAGAAAAAGAAGAGCAGACAAAACCCAAAGTCAGCAGAAAGAAAGAAATAATAAAAATTAAAGGAGAGCTAAATGAATTTCTGAACAGTAAGACAATAGAAAAAAATTAATGTTACAAAGAGCTAGTTCTTTGAGGAAGTCAACAAAATTGACAAACCTCTGGCTAGACTAATCAAAGGATGAATGGAAAGGACACAAGTATCCAAAATTAGAAATGAAAGGGGAGAAATTACCACTGATACCACAGAAACAGAAAGGATTATAAGAAAATATTATGAAGGGCTTTATGCCACTAAATTTAACAACCTAGAAGAAATGGACAAGTTTCTAGAAACATATAGCCTACTTAGAATGAACCAAGAAGAACTGGATAATTTAAATAGACCAGTCAGTAGTAAAGAAATTGAAATGACTATCCACAACTTCCTTAGAGGCAAAAACCCTGGTCCAGATCGTCTCAAATGAATTTTACCAAGCATTCAAAGAATAATTAACACCTATCCTCCTCAGACTCTTCCAAAAACTGTAGATGAAACAATACTTACTAACTCATTCTATGAGGCCAACATTACCCTAATTCCAAAGCCTGGTAAAGACAACACAGAAAAAGAAACCTGTAGACCAATATCTCTGATGAACACAGATGCAAAAATTCTAAACAAAATATTAGCAAATAGAATACAACAATGTATCAAAAAGATTATACATCACAATCAAGTGGGATTCATCCCAGGAGCACAAGGATGATTCAACATATGAAAATCAATCATTGTGATACACCACATAAACAAAAGGTTAAAGACCATATGATCATGACGAGGAGGACAAGATGGCGACTGGAGAGAAGGTCCCTAAAGCCTCTCCCAGAAAACACAATTGAACGGCCACCCAGGAGCCAAGAAAGAGGACCCTGGGTGACAAAAAAACAGCAGCTGAGACATCCACGCATCGAAAGTAAACACCTAAGGGTTGGAGAGAAAGGGGCGGGCAGGAGAGAGGGGCGGGAGCAAAGATGGATCGCAACAGAACCTGATCGCAGGGGACAGAGCTTGGGAGCCAGCCTGTGGACCTCTTGAGTGGTAGCAGGGCTGAGCAAGGACTCTGAACTGCAGAGACAACATCTTGGCTCTAGGCTCCCTTGGGACCCACAGTGCAGGCGTGCGTGGCTCCTGTACAGGGCTGCGGTTCATGGTCCCAGCCCACTGCTGGGGTGAGTCGGCTGCCACGCGGGCAGCGCACAACCCCTACACAGATGGAGCTGTGGCTCCCATTCCGACCCACTGTGGAAGCGGAGCGGCTGCCGGCGCGGCGTGCGTGCCTCCTGCGCTGGACTGCGGCTCCCATTCCAGGCCCGCTGCGGAGGTGGGCCGGCTGCCTTCCTATCGCGGGGTCAGAACCACAGCTTCGGATTTGTGTGCACGCCAGCTCGCGCACCTCTGGGTCCTAAAAGCAGTGAGAACCTGCAGAATCTGCCTCAACATTTGGCCACGGAAGCAGGCCCGGGAAGAAAGGAAAGTTTGATAGCATTCACCCCAGCCAGCAGGAGCAGCCTTGGCCCGCATCACCCAGCTTCCCCAGCATAGGGCAGAAGGTGGAGCTGCCCCGGTGTGCATTTTGTTGGCCTCTCCCCTTTCCTACAACCTCCCCAACCAACTAACTAACTACAGGAAGCGGAGGGACCATGATAGATGCACACCGCCTCCAAACGTAGGAGGAGAACAGAAATAAGAAATAAACAACCGATCTCTCTCCCAAAATTTGCCCTCTCAGTATCACCTCGTATCTGCTCTACAGCAAGACAACACAAAAGTACCAATCTGGGCTCCTGGGCACTACTGAACATAACACCCTCATGTCAAAGAGGAAGAACCCAGCAGACAGGATGAAGTCCTTAAAAGCTAAAACTGCTCAGAAAGAAAAGGACATTCAACAAGACAGCTTCTTAGACCTAGAAGTTTATGAATTAAGTGACAGAGAATTTAAAGTAGCCATTCTAAAGGCTGTGAGAGAAATGAAAATATACTGGCAGAGCATGATGGCTGAGATAAACAACATCAAAAAGAACATGAATGACATAAAAAAGGAACTTCATGAACAAAAGGAACAATTTAACAAAGAAATTCAAAACATGAGGAAGATTGAGAAGGAAATGTGAGAGATAAATAATACAATAAAAGAAGTGAGAAATGAAATAACTGCCATAGGAAACAGGGCCAACCAGATGGAGGAAAGAACTAGTGATATTGAAGATCAGAACATGGAAACAGCTAAGAAAAAGGAAGAGAGGGAATATGGAACCAAAAGGATGGAAAGAACTCTACATGAACTATCTGACTCCATGAGACAAAACAACATCAAGGTAATAGGAATAGAAGAAGGGGTAGAGCATTCTACAAACAACATACTCAAACAAATAGTAGATGAGAACATTCCAAACCTATGGAAAGATCTGGAACCACAAGTTCAAGAAGAAAACAGGGCCACTAGATCCTGGATGATAACAGATCTTCTCCAAGACACATGGTACTAAAGATGTCGAAAACTAAAGACAAAAAGACAGTTCTCAAGGCAGCCAGGGAAAAAAGAACTATAACCTTTAGAGGAAAACCCATCAGGCTGGCATCAGATTTCTCAGCAGAAACTTTACAAGCCAGGAGGGAGTGGAATCCAATATTCAAAAATGTAAAAGAGAGGAACTTAGAGCCAAGAATAAATTATCCAGCAAAATTATCTTTCAGATAGGAAGGTGGAATAAAGACGTTCTCAGACACACAGAAGCTGAGGGAATTTGCCAGCACAAGGCCAGCACTGCAAGAAATACTGAAGGAGGCTCTTCAACCTGAAACAAAACAGGAAAAATGGAACAAAGTTGGGGCAACAAGAAAGAAACAAACAAACAAAAACAAAGAAAGAAGTAATGGCCACAGGAAATCCTCACATATCAATAATCACTCTAAAAGTTAATAGACTGAACTCACCAATAAAAAGACACAGAGTTCCAGACTGGATTAAAAAACAGAATGCATCCATATGCTGTCTCCAAGAAACACACCTCAGCTGTAAGGACAAACACAGACTCCGAGTGAAAGAATGGGATACAATACTCCAAGCAAATGGTAACCAGGGAAAAGCAGGAGTTGCCATACTGACATCTGATGAAATAAACTTCAAGTTAAAAAAGATAAAGACAAAGATGGTCATTACATAATGATAGAAGGCACAATGCAACAACAAGAAGAGTTAACACTAATCAACATATATGCTCCCAACCAGGATGCACCAAAATACACAAAGAAACTACTAACAGACTTGAAAGGAGAAACTGATGAAAACACAATCATAATGGGAGACTTAAACATCCCGCTAACAGCTATGGACAGATCATCCAAACAGAAAATAAATAAGGAAACATCAGCTCTAAATGACACATTACAGCAATTGGATATCATTGACATTTACAGGACACTTCATCCAGCAAAAAGAGACTACACCTTCTTTTCTAGTGCACCTGGAACATTCTCAAGAATAGACCACATGCTGGGACACAAAAGTAGCCTCAGCATATTCAAGAAGCTCGAACTCATACCAAGTGTATTCTCAGATCACAAAGCTTTGAAATTGGAGATCAACTGTAAAAGGAAAGCAGAAAAAACCACATATACATGGAAATTGAACAACAGCTTATTAAAAAAGGACTGGATAAAAGAACAAATAAAAGATGAGATTAAAAAATATATACAAACTAATGACAATGAAAATACAACGTATCAGAATTATTGGGACATAGTGAAAGCGGTAAAAAGAGGGAAAGTTATATCATTACAGGCGTATCTTAAGAAACAAGAAAAATCACAAGCAAACATCTTAGTATCCCATCCTAAAGAACTAGGAAAAGAAGAGCAGGCAAAACCCAAAGTCAGCAGAAGGAAATAAATAATAAAAATTAAAGCAGAGCTAAACCACTTAGAGAACAGAAGGACAATAGAAAAAATGAATATAACGAAGAGCTAGTTCTTTGAGAAAGTCAATAAAATTGCTAAACCCCTGGGGAGACTAATCAAAGGATGAAAGGGAAGGACACAAATATCCAAAATTAGAAATGAAAGGGGAGAAATTACCACTGATACCACAGAAATACAAAAGATTATAAGAAAATATTATGAAGGACTTTGTGCCATGAAATTTAACAACCTAGAAGAAATGGACAAGTTTCTAGAAACTTATAGCCTACCAAGACTGAACCAAGAAGAACTGAATAATCTGAATAGACCAATGAATAGCAATGAGATGGAAATGAGTATCCATAATCTCCTTAAAGGCAAAAGCCCTGGACCAGATGGTTTCACCAAGGAGTTCTACCAAGAATTCAAAGAAGAATTAATGCCTTTCCTCCTCAGATTTTTCCAAAAATTTGAAGAGGAAGCAGTACTTCCTAACTCATTCTGTGAGACCAACATTACTCTAATACCAAAGCCTGGCAAAGACAACACAAAAAAAGAAAACTATAGACCAATATCTCTGATGAACACAGATGCAAAAATCCTGAACAAAATATTAGCAAATAGAATACAACAATGCATCAAAAAGTTCATACATCATGATCAAGTGGGATTCATCCTGGTAGCACAAGGATGGTTCAACATACGAAAATCAATCAATGTGATACACCACATAAACAAAATCAAAGATAAAGACCATATGGTCATTTCAATTGATGCAGAAAAAGCTTTTGACAAGATACAGCATCCATTTATGATTAAAATACTAAATAAAATAGGTATGGAAGGAAAGTATCTCAACATAATAAAGGCCTTATATGACAAGCCCTCAGCTAACATCATACTGAGTGGGGAAAACTGAAACCTATTCCCCTAAAGACAGGGATGCCCCCTGTGACCACTAAAATAGTACTGGAAGTTCTAGCCACAGCAATCAGGCAAGAGAAAGGAATGAAAGGTATCCAAATTGGGAAAAAAGAGGTCAAATTGTCACTACTTGCAGATGACATGATCCTTTATATAAAAAATTCCAAAGATTCCACCAGGAAACTATTAGAAACAATAAAGGAATACAGTAAAGTCTGAGGATACAAAATCAATGTACAAAAATCGACAGCATTCCTCTATATAAACAACGAATCCACAGAAACAGAAATGAAGGAGTCAATTCCCTTTGCTATCACAACAAAAAGTATGAAATACCTGGGAATTAAAGAAGAACGTGACAGTCTTATACATGGAAAAGTATAAAACACTTTTGTTAGAAATTGAAACATACTTTAAGAGTTGGAAAAATATCCCATGTTCATGGATAGGAATACTTAACATTGTTAAAATGGCCATTCTGCCCAAAGCAATCTACAGATTTAATGCAATACCCATCAAAATCCCACAATCATACTTTCGTAAAATAGATAAAAGAATTAGTATATTTATATGGAACCATTAAAGACCTCTAATTTCCAAAGCAATACTACATAAAAAGAATAAGGCTGGTGGCATTACATTCCCTGACTTCAATTTACATTACAAAGCATCAAAAATCAAAACAGCTTGGTACTGGCAGAAGAACAGAAATTTAGACCAATGGAATAGAACTGAAAACCCAGAAATAAACCCACAATTTTATGGACAAATAATTTTCGATAAAGAAGCAAAAAACATACAATGGGGAAAAGACAGCCTGTGTAGTAGGTGGTGCTGGAAAAACTGGAAAAACATATGCAGAAGAATGAACTTGAGCTGTGAACTCTCTCCATATACAAAAATTAACTCAAAATGGATTAAAGACCTTCATATTAGACTTGCAACAATAAATTGTATAGAAGAAAACCTTGGTACTAACCTTATAGCCCTATGACTCAAGGAGTACTTCATGAACCTGTCCTCAAAGGTAAGGGAAATAAAGTATCTACACATAATAAAGGCCATATATGACAAGCCCTTGGCCAACATCATACTGAATGGGGAAAAGCTGAAGCCTATTCCCCTAAAATCAGGAACAAGACAGGGATGCCCCCTGTCACCACTGCTATTTAATATAGTACTGGAAGTTCTAACCACAGCATTCAGGCAAGAGAAGGGAATCAAAGGTATCCAAATTGGGAAAGAAGAGGTAAAAAATAAATGAATGGGATTATAGCAAATAAAAAGCTTCTCACAGCAAAGGAAATTATCAACATGGCAAAGGGACAGCCAACTGAATGGGAGAAAATGTTTGGAAATTATGCATCAGGTAAGGGTCTAATATCTGAAATATATAAGGAACTAATAAGACTTAACAACAAAAAAATAAACAACCCTATTAAAAAGTGGGCTGAAGAACTAAACTAACCCTTCTCCATGGCGAGCAGACATATGAAAAAATACTCATCCTCATTAGCTATCAGGGAAATGCAAATCAAAACCACACTGAGATACCACCTCATGCCTGTTAGAATGGCTGTTATCAACAAGGCAACAAGGAGTAACAAGTGCTGGAAAGGATGTGGAGAAATAGGGACTCTGGTACACAGGTGGTGGGAATGCAAATTGGTACAACCACTGTGGACGGTAGTGTGGAGGTTCCTCAGAAAATTGGGAATGGAGTTACCACATGCCCAGCAATCCCCCTTCTGGGGATCTACTGCAAAAACTTGAAAGCCTTTGTCTGCAAAGACTTATGTACCCCAATGTTCATCGCAGCGCTGTTCACAGTGGCCAAAACATGGAAACAACCGAAGTGCCCTGTGAGAGATGACTGGATAAAGAAGCTGTGGTACATATACACAGTGGAATATTACTCGGGTATAAGAAGAGATGGAATATTGCCATTTGCAATAAAATATATGGAGATGGAGATCATCATGCTTAGTGAAATAAGCCAGACAGAAAAAACAAAGAACTCTATGACTTTACTCCTGTGTGGAATATAAAACTGAAAGCAACGAAAAAAAGAGAAATGAACAAACAAACAAACAACACATGGACACAATCTATAGTTCAATGTTTATTTGAGAATGAGTGGGTGTCAGTCCCCAGAAGGTTAAAGCTAAGTCCACTGTAAAGGGTTAAAGCCAGGCCCGCTGCCCAGGCTTGACCTTGGTATAATCAGTCCCTGTCTGGGGTTGAGGAATTCCTGGGGCTGACAGTTACTGTGCATGTACCACCTTATGTAACCATGAAAACCTAAACAATTGCTACTGGGCAGATGCAGCAAGATGCCACTTTTGTTTGAATACGTATATATAGTCCCAGGTGTGCAATAAAGTGGCTTGCTGGCTTGCTGGTGTGTTTATGGTCCCCCATGTCAGCTCCGTGTGTGTTTTTTCAATTGGGTGTACCACTGCTGAAACCTGCTCTGTCTGGAAACCTTGGCAATGACAGTGGGTTAGTGAGGGGAGAAAGGGGAGGGTGTGGGAGAGGAAGGAGGGGAAGCTAAATATAAGGTGATGGGAAGAGAAAAAAAAAGACCACATGATCATGTTTATTGATGTAGAAAAAACATTTGACAAGATTCAACATCATGTATGGTCAAAACACTGAATATAAAAAGGGTATAGATGGAAAGTATCTGAACATAGTAAAGGCCATAACAGATTCTTAGATAATGTCTTACTGAATGATGAAAAGCTGAAGCCTATTTCCCTAAAATCAGGACCTAGACAAGGATGCCCCCTGTCACCAGTGCTATTCAGTATAGTACTGGAAGTTCTAGCTAGAGCAGTCAGGCAAGAGAAAGGAATAAAAGGCATTCAAATTGGGAGAGAAGAGGTCAAATTGTCATTTTGCAGATGACATTATGTTTTATATAGATAATTCCAAAGACTCCACCAGGAAACTATTAGAAACAATAAACAAATGCAGTAAAGTCGTAGGGTCCAAAATCAACATACAAAAATCAACAGCATTCCTATATACCAGCAACGAATCTTCAGAAAAAGAAATGAGAGAATCAATTCCTTTTCTATGGCAACAAAAAGAATGAAATGCCTGGGAATTGACATAGAAAATGATGGATGTATACATGCAAAATTATAAGACACTTTTGAAAGAAATCGAAGAGACACAAAGAAATGGAAAGATATTTTGTGTTCAAGGATAGGAAGACAGCATTGTTTAAATGGCCATATTACCCAAAGCAATCTCCAGATTTAATGCGGTTCCCATCAAAATCCCAGAATCATACTTTCACAAAATAGATTAAGAAATGATCAGATTTATATGGAACCATAAAAGACATTGAAGTATTGCCAAAGCAATACTACATAAAAAGCGTAAGCCTTGTAGTATTTTACTCCACGACTTCACTTTATATTACAGAGCATCAGGAATCAAAACAGCTTGGTATTGGCAGAAGAACAGACACATTGACCAATGGAACAGAAATGAAAACTCAGGAATAAATCCATAAATTTATGGACAAATAATTTTTGATAAAGGAACAAAAAAATGCAGTGGGGAAAAGACAGGTTCTTTAGTAGATGGTGCTGGGAAAGCTGGAAAAATATATGCAAAGAATGAATCTGAGCTGTAAACTCTCACCATATACAAAAATTAACTCACAGTGGATTAAAGACCTTCATATAAGACCTGAAACAATAAACTGTATACAAGAAAACATAGGTACTGAACTCATATGCCGAGGGCTCAAGGGAGACCTAATGAACCTGACCTCAGTGGCAAGGGAAGTGAAAGCAAAAATAAATAAATGGGACTATATCAAACTAAAAAGCTTCTGCACAGCAAAAGAAACCATCAACAAAGCAAAAAGACAGCCAACTGAATGGGAGAAAATATTTGTAAAGAAGGCATTTGATAAGGGTCTAATATCTAAAATATATAAAGAACTAATACAACTTAGCACAAAAACACAAACAACCCAATTAAAAAGTGGGCAGGGAACCTAAACAGACACTTCTCCCATGAAGAAACACAAAATGGCCAGCAGATATATGAAAAAATGCTCAACCTCTTTAGTTATCAGGGAAAATGCAAATCACAACTACAATGAGATACTACCTCACACCTGTTAGAATGGCTATTATTAACAAGACAAGGAATTACAAGTGCTAGAGAGGATGTGGAGAAAAAGGAACTCTGGTACACTGCTGGTGGGATTGCAAATTGTTATAACCGCTATGGAAGACAGTAGGAGGTTCCTCAGAAAATTGGGAATTGAGTTACCCAGCAATCTCCCTTCTGGGTATCTATCCAAAAACTTGAAAACCTTATTCTGCAGGACTTAAGTACCCCAATTTTCATTGCAGCACTGTGGCCAAGAATGGTGGCCAAGACATGAAAACAAGCAAAGTGCCCTTTGGCAGATGACTGGATAAAGAAGCTGTGGTACATATTCACAAGGGAATATTACTGAGCTGTGAGAAAACATGAAATACTGCCATTTATGACAAAATGGATGAACCTAGAGATCTTCATGCTAAGCAATTTAAGCCAGACAGAGGAAAGCAAGACCCATATGTGGAAGCAACAAAGAGAAAACAAACAAACATACAAAAACACCCATGGACACAATAGTTTAATGGTTATTTGGGGGCAGGTGGGGAGTGGGTGGAATAAGAGGAAGGTGGTCAGAGAGGAAGGAGGGGGAACCAAATCTATGGTGATGAAAAGAGAACTCACACTGGGTGGTGAACATATGATGCAACAAGTAGACAGTGCACTGTAGAATTGTAAACCTGGAACCTAAGTAATTTTTGCTAACTAATGTCCCCTGAATAAATCTAAGAATTAAAAAAAAGAGAAAAAAATGATTAATAATGTAGCCATTAAATGCTGTCATCATATTACTCACACTTGGTCAGGATGTCAGTATAATATCATCATTATCATTGAATTGTATAATAAACATGCGGAGGCATAGTGCTGTAGTGGAAATAACACTGGACTTCTGAATTTCAAGACTCAACATGGGCCATAGACAATGGAGGCAAGCATTTGGGTTTCAAGCAGTTGTGATGGGAAAGAGATAGGTTTGGCTTTATGGTTCTGGCTTCTGGAAGGTTTTTTTCCTGGACCATTTTCTTTCCTCATTTTTAACCTATTTCTATGGTGACATCATGTATGGCTACTCATTTATATGCCATTGTCTTCCCAAACTAAATTTTAGCCAAGACTTTTCTCATGGGCTCTAGACCCACAATCCAATGGCCAATAGTCCACTCTACTTGGTTGCTCCATGGGTATCTTATATCAGTGTGTCAGAAACTAAACTCATCCTGACTCTTTTCTTCCATCATTACCCACAAATCAATTTCTTTTGTTCCTTTTGAGCAAGTAGCATGCTTCCAGGTATTCATCCTAGAAATGTATAAAATTTCAAGCCAGAAACCCCAAGATGCCCCCAGGCTCTTTTCTTTCTACTCACGTTCTGTATTTAACTGATCATTAAGCTCTGCCAGTTCTATCTCATAAATGTCTCCCCTGTCTGTTCCCTCCTGATGATAATGGTGGTGGAGGTGGTGATGGTGATTGTGGTTACATCCATTTCTCTGTATTAACTATTTAGGCCTAACTTCAGGCACTCCTTATTTCTCTTTAGATTCTTATGGCCGCTCTCTTTTAATAACTGGTTTCTTGGATCATTGCTGAATATCAATCCCATGTGCCTCAGCCATAAAGCCAGTAGCAGTTCCTCAAAAAGCTACCCCAGCCCTGCATTCTTCATCTAGGTTGTACCTGTTAACCTGGTGGGAATTATCCACTCTTCCACTGCCATCTCCCAGACACCTCTCTGAAGCCTCAGCTTACAGGTTAATGCCTTTCTGAACTTTTCAGACTGAATTGATGTTTAACCATGCTGATAAATCAGTGCACATTTTCTTTTGTTTACTTTTCTGCCTCCCATTTGCGACTCTGAGTAATTGAGTCTTAAATTCCTATCAGTATATACAGCATCTGTTGTGGCATGTCTGGCTCACAGAAGACATTGATTAAGTGATTATGATAAGTGAACATGTGGATGGTTTTTCCTGGGGTAGGAGGGGCTTGGGAAAATGTCACATAACCCTTGGAGTCTCCCTTCAGCATCTGTGAGTTACTGCCAAGCAGGCTTGCACACGGTGACAGTGCTTGGCTCTCCCCAATTACATATGTGGTCTGGGACCAGAGCTGCAAAATATAAGCCAACGACATACTTTTTATTATCTCCAGATTGAGTTGTTTGATAGGCAAGTGTACTAAGGTTGGACACAACCAATTAACAGTAAATTTTATACATTTCTATCAGGCATCTATATGTACTGCAGCCATCCCAGTGGTCTCACTTTCAGTTCATGACCACAGACTTCAAGTGGATATGTAGTGCCACTTGTCACTACATTTTTTTAGTGCAGTCACTTTCCTACTTCTTGTAGTCTACTTCATACCTTTTTACTCTTTAAACCTTAACATCTCCTCCATCCCTCAGTCTCAACCATTTGGGCTTGCAAGCAATCACAAGGGAACTTTCTTATGTACCCACCACCTCATCTACTCAGTTATCAGCATCTGTGCTCGTATTTGCTGCTTTACCTCCTTTGAGAAGAACTGTCTTCCTATGGGAGGTCACCACCTCTGCTTGAGCACAGGATCACCTACCTGCCTTTCCATCTCCTTAAGAACATAACTCCATCAATTGTCTTTTTTCTCCTCTGTATCATCAGTTTCCCCTCTTTTCTACTTCCACTGAATCCCTTGGTTATCTTATATACTTACATCTTTAGTGCCATTTATACTGATAGTTCCCACCTGGACTTTTCCTGGGAGCTCCAGACTTGTGCATGTACCTACCTGATATCTTTATCCGTGTAACAGAGAGACATCTTAATATTAATATCTCTAAAATGAACTCTTTGTCTTCCCCATAGTATTGGCTTGCAAGCTTCCAAATCTCAGGATGACAGCTCCACTCTTTCACTTCCTGAAGCCGACAGTGAAGTTGACTACTCTTTTTCTTTCAAACTCATATCCAGTCAACCAATTCAGGTAGCTGTACTTTGAAAAGCTATAACCCGAATTTGACTACTTGTCATCACTTCCACTCTACACTCAGGTCTGCCCTCAATCTTATCTTACATGGGTTACTGCAGTAGCCTCCTCCCTGGTCTTCCTGCCCCTGCTTCCTCACAAGCTTTTCTTAATACAGCATCTAGTAAGAGCCTTTTAAGAAGTGAGCCAAAGCCTGCTCAACATCATTCAGTGGCCATTAAATGTCAAATCTTTACAGTAACTGAGAGCCCTACTTGATCTGCTACCCCAGAGCCTCACTGGTCTTAGTTTCTTATTTTCTTACCCTCTGCTGGAGCCACGCAAGCTTCCCTGGTGTCCCTGCTATATGTCACCCTGCTCCCACCTTAGAGCTTTTCCACTTGCTATTTACTCAGGGGGAGGGGGCTCATCTCCCCCAAATATTCCCATATCTTCCTCTCTTCCTTCAGCTCTTTGATTTGAATCCAGTGGCCATTATTTGTGAATTCTCTTTAATCACCCTGTTTAAAATTGCAGTCCTCTCCCCCATACTTCCTATCTCCTTTTTTTTTCTTTATTTTTCTCTCTAACATGTATCCCAATCTAATATGTTACATAGTTTACATAGTAGTTTTGTTTCGCTCACTCCACTAAAATGTAAGCTCCGGAGGGCAGGGATTTTGCCAGTGTTTGCCCACTGTTGAGAACAATTTCTGGTACATGTGGGTGTACAGTATTTGTTGAATCATGCTATAAAGAAGCAGCTTTCCAATCAGAAAAACATAATTAATTTTCCGTTTTCCTTTCTTAAAACTATAGGGTTCATTTCAAATTTCAAGTTTTTATTTTATCCAAAAGATAAAGCTGAATTTATTCCCCAAAACAGTGTATTTATTTTCAAAGAAAGACATACAAATGAAATTGTAATTTAGGCTACTCTGAACATTTTATATACATAAATGTCAGTGGGAAAAAATAGTAATTCCATTAATTACAAGAAAGTTACTGTAGATTTTCAAGTTGACTCGTATAAAATTAATTTTCTTATGAATATTAAATTTAAATTTACAGTGGCTTTAGATTTCCTGAATCATATCTACTTTAAAAGTATCACTGGTGATATCTTTGGGATTTTTTGATAAAGGGTGTGGTGGCACAGAACTTGTGGGTAGATTTAGAAATTTTGCCTCATTCGAAATTAATGACTGATATAATACTGATTAATTATTTATTAATTAATTACTGATATAATACCAGGTCGTATAAATTTTGAGTTCTCTATGATTTCTACTTCAAAATGATGGCTCTACTTTATATTTAACAAGTATTTGAAAAACTTGAATAATGAGTTTATTTTGCCTAGTGGAACTGTGACTTACTTCACACTTAGTAAAAGGAAAGATTAATTTCTTTATCTTGGAACTCTTTTATAATACACTAATACATGTTCATGTCATTTAGAAAGTCTCTTGGAGAATCCTTAATGTTATATTTGATAATTAAAGACAATACATGGTCTCATGTCTGAGGTTACTTACAACATTGTAAAAAATGAACAATATGTGATTTGCCTATAAAAAGTCTCTTTCTAATAGGAGAGATCAAATCAATAATATATGTGAAAGTGCTGTGTAAACTATAAAACTATCCTCTTTACAATTGGAGTGTAGTATTAACTGTTCTAATGTTTTTGTTTGCTATTTTTCAAGTATGTGCTAAAAAGAATCTAATTAATGGTGGTTATGTTAACTGTAGTTAAATAGACTATATCATAGTATATTTGATTTTAAAAGCTTCCAATAAAGGTAAAAATCCTGGAAAAACTTTTTGGTTTGGTCATGTTTATTATAAACATCTTTTCATCAGATAACATTTCTTTTATGATTGGAAGTTTCAATATTTACGTAATAATCAACTCAACAACAGTTCACTGTTTTACTTTTGACTGTATTGCCTGGTCTGATAATAAAAACTCCAGTAAAATTGAGACCATGTAGTTCAGAGTTTGCTTTCATGTCCTCTTCTCTGATTTGTTTACAGAAGTCTGCTCCCTTCCTCTCACGCCAACCTGTAAGATTGGGCGTGCAGGAGGTCAGTGTTCCGTAGAACCCCTAGGGCTCACTTTCTTTGCATTACCAAAATTACTCATCTTGTGAGACTTGTCATATCCCATAGTCACTAGTAACTAGTCTTTCTCTAGTTACGTAATGACAAAGACTCTGAACTGGCTGGTAAATGACACTCATCAACTGTTTACTTTAGTGAAGCAACAAGGTATTTGTGACATTTTAAATACTTTATCATGTGCTTTAGTGAAGGGCCCTATGAGCTCTGTCGCCTCACAGGGCAAGTTTTAGAGACTCTGTTCTCCAGAGAACCCAGAGTTTCTTGCCCTCCACCTCACACCACCTGACCAGCTACATTTAGTTGGCTCTTCCAGGGGGCTGGTGCCACATACTCCCTTGTTCCCTGCCCAGTTGTCTTTGGAGCCCTGCTCCCATCAGAACCCCATGCTGTGTCTCCATTGGGCTTCCTCTGTATACTAAGGGATCCCTGTTCCTCTCTCTAGAATTTAACTATTGGGTTCTGTCTTCCTTGGTGCTCTGTGAGATTGGTAGAGGAGAACTTGTGTCCTAATTATATTTCTTTACTCGATTGTCATTTGTTGAGCTCCAGGCACTGCTAGCTACTTTGTGCACATTATCTCACTTCTTCCCAACATTTATGATGAGGTACAAATGTATCAAGCACATATGCTTGGCACTGTGATGAGTGAGGGCACGTCTGTTTGTCTCTCTGTCCATCTATTATCTACTGATCAATGGGTGGAGCTAGAGAAAACTGTTAGGTAATTTAATGGTACTTGGTCATAGAGCTGCATAATAATGTTCATGGTGTAGATATGCTATTTGTTCCTTTGTGATTCCCCAAAGCTGTCCTGTTCACTCAGAATTCCAGACCTGGAGGGTTAGTAATTTCTGTTATTCTGGGAAATTTTAAATACTGAGTGAGATGTTTATTTTGTGACCATTTTTTAAAACATTTTTTTTATTTTAATAAAATAACACGTACCATAAAATTTTCTAACGTAACCATGTTTAAGTGTATATATGTTCAGTGGCATTAAACACTGTTGCACTACCATCCTTGCCAGCCATTCACAGAATTCTTTTCATGTTACAAAACTGAAACTCTGTACCTGTTAAACATTAACTCTCCATTTTGCCTTCCCCCAGCTCCTGGCAGTCACCATTCTGCTTTCTGTCTCTGAGTTTGATTACTCTAGAAACCTCATGTATAAGTAGATTCATACAGTATTTGTCTTTTCGTGTTTAGCTTATTTCACTTAGCATAATATCCTCAAGGTCCATCCGTGTTGTAATATGTGTCACAATCCCCTTCCATTTTAAGGCTGAATAATATTTGATTGTATGTATATATTCCATTTTGCTTATTCATTTATCCATCCATAGACATTTGTATTGTTTCCACCTTTTGGCTATTGCAAATAGTCCTACTTAAAGAATTTACGTTTTATAAAAAAAATTAGTATTTCTCCTTCAAATTACTATTTCCCATTACTGTTGATGGGCTGCTTTTATTATATCTCAGAACCAAAATTCTCTTCAAGCAAATGGGAAATGTTTCATTGTATAGTGAAACCTTAGGTAAACAGAATCGGCAGGAATGCGTCATTACAGAGAAGCTACAATGACAAAATGTTTTTATTTTGAGTAATTTTCCATGAAAACTTAAAAAAATTATTTATGTATTTTTTGTCTCCTTGAACAGAACCATTTAAACACAATATAATCTTCAAATATGTTAATTATTGTTTAGTGATGTATTATTTTTGTGCTACAGCTATATTATGCTGTAATATTTAGATGGGCCCTGACATTACATTTGTCAACCAGTGGTTATTGGTACCAATTCAATGCCAACAGAAATTTCCAGTCTAGGGTACAGTGAAGAAGGAAACTTTATTCAGTGCAAACAGCTCACTTGTGATATAGCATGGCTATGGGACAGCATGGCTGTGATGAGGCCCTTGGGTGAAGCCCCTCTCTGGCTAGACAGCTCTGCTTCGCTGCAGTTAGGCCATTCATCTTCAGTGTTTCAGCTCGAGCCTGGGAGACACAGTCTTCAGTCTTAGGGGATGGGAAAGTGTGCTCTCTGATCCAGAGGGAAGCTGACTTATACAGAGAGAAGCCCTCCCCTTTGGTCCCTGTTTTGTCTGTCCTTATGCAAATGGAGGCTCCACATCCTCACTTTTTGGTCCAGAAAGCACTGTCCTTATTGGTTGGAGTGGAGGTGCTCTGATTGAAGATGCTAATGGAGATACACATAGGTGTGCAGCTTCCAGTTGAATGGGGAAGGTCTCAGTCCTTTGGTTGAAATACAATTCTAGGAACTCTCTTATAAGGGCTGACTCAGAATGCTGGAACACAGTGCACGAAGGCAGTTCAGTGCAGGCTTCTGAGGTGTGGCTTGTGTGAGAGGCCTCTGTTTAACAATGGGTCTGTTTGTAAATTTGGGCCCAGTTAGCCAACAAGAGCCCTTCTTGGTAGGTATCTTCTTTCTGAAAAACAACACATTAAGGTTTTTTAAATTTAAAGTACTTGAATTTTAAATAACATATATTTCACTATTTAGTAATTTTTGTTAGAAATATGCTTTCTTATGGCTACCTACCCATTCTTTACCTATTTGTATTTTCTAGAATGCTATGGAGTTGGAATAGTCAGTAATAGCATTTCTTAGAATTATGTTTAAGAGTAAAGTGTTTCCAAGTGAGCCTTTTAGAGTTTTTGTTTTTAAAATAAAATGACTATATTTTGGGACAGGGATTATTTTCCTCCCACATCTGTACTGTCTTAAAATTTCATTAAAAATTTTTTTTGCAACTCTTTTGATAGGAGAGATAGATAAAGAGATCAGTTTTTGCTATCAACATTTCAATAAATGAATTTGTTCAGTAGCCACCTAGATGTAGTTATCTCTTTGGCATTTTGTGTCCTTAATACGAATCACTTGCTAGTAAAATCACCCGGTCAAGAATCTAATCTGTCATTATGTGCTTTGGGGCATTTACCAAAACTAATTTCTATTTCTTATTTCCTCCTTCAACCTTGGAAAGGGCAACCTTCAAACTAATTTAGTTTTTTACTTAAAATACAGAATTACTTATTTCTAAATCTTTCATCTAAGATTTGTTGTTATCATAAGGAATTTGTATGTATGGTGTGCTTCATGTGCTTGTCAGTGATATTTGAAATTCCTTCCCAGCCCAGGCCTCATTTCTCCCTACAAATATTCAACACCCAGCATTAGATAACATACTGATAGCAACTATTCTTGGAATGCTTCACTCTGTGCCAGGCACTGCTCTAAGGACTTTATCTGTATCATCTCATTTAATCCTTTCAATAATTTGGTGGAGCCAGTACTATTATTATGATCATATTACACTGAAGAAAGTGAGGCTTAGAGAACTTAAGTAATTATTTCCAAGTGCACACAGCTAAATAGTGGGACCAGGATTTTTACTCAAGATGTTTGACCTAAGAACCTACTTTTCTACTAAATTCATTCAACAAATATTTATTAAGTTTTTACTGTATACCAGTGAACCATTCAAAGATTGCAGTCTTCATAGAACTTATATCCTAGTAGCGGGGGAGAGAAAATTAACAATAATAATATATGAATAAATTGTATGCTATGTTAGAAGTTATCTAAGTGCTAGGAAAAAAGGAAATGTCAAACAGAATAAATACGTTAAGATGGACGTCTTTATTGAAATTTTAAGTAGGTGATTACAGAAGACCTCATGGATCATATTGAGGAATTAGTATTTAACAGATCTTTGCTGTTTGACATTATTTGTTGATCTCTTAGAGATGTAGCATAAGATTTTGAGTGACTCAAAACTTTTAGGAATCAGCTTATTATTTCTTTCCTTTTTAATGCTAATGTGTCAGGTGATTTTATAATTGGAGTTGAGTTTGAGTCAGCCCTTGGGCCCTGCTTCACTGCCTGGAACAGCACTTCTACTACAGTGCATTTCCAGATGTGCAAGTGTCCTGGAGTGCCCTCTGGTGTGTGTGTGTCATGGGACTGGCTGGGGTGTCTGTATCGAGAGAGGAGTTGATGTGAGGGACAGTCAGGTGATGGGGACATTGAGGAGCAGAGAGAGGAATTTCAGGAGGGATATAAAGGTATAACTGAGATTCTTTTAGAGGGACACCTGCCTCCCTAGGTGAATATGGGTTGTCCAGAGTGGGCAAGTGGCCACAGACCATTCTTCCACCTGAGTACAATCTCTGAACAATGGTCTTAGGAGGGACCAAGCAAGAAGGTGGAGATGGCTAGGCACAGGGCATGTTTCCTCAGTATTAGGAAAACCCATTTTACCCAGTTACTGAAACATCATGGTTAGTGCTAATATTCTAAAATTAAACTTCCAGATAACATGTTTGTAGTTCAGCTTAAAAAATGTATCAGTTGGTCTTGCTGAAACTGGGTATGATTTTGGCTTCTAAGATTAGGCCTTTTCTTCCGACAAGCAGACAAGCCGTTGCAGATGAGGTTCCCAGCTGCCCTGGTCTGTCATTGCTTCTGCTCTGTGGCTGTGGTAGCTGATAACTCAGGATGTTGTTACTGGAGAGCCAGGCCTCATCCAGTTCCTCCAGAGGCACCACTTTCCTTTTTTATACAAAAACAACATCATGCCCCCAGTGGTGCTAACTGCACGTGAGATTCCATTGACTGTTTTTCTACCTTCCCCTGCTTATTTTTATTCATTTGGCTACTTTATTTTAGGGATTTGCTGAGCTTGTTTTGGCCATGGCAAAACTTATTATTTTATTTCTGGACTCATGCTTTCAATTAAGAAGCAGACACAGGAGGACTTGGTTCTGGGATTCTGGTTTCCTGACCTGCTGTGTTTGCACAGAGTTGTGGTGTATCCCGCTTCCTGGGGCAAGGCTAGGGCCCAGGGCGGGTTTGCAGCAAGGAAAGACAGTATCCAACTTGGGGTGGGTTGAAGAAACAAGGTGCCAATGACACATGTTCTTTCTGGAGAAAATATTAGGGACCTGGTCAAAGGTCTCTTACCTGAGGTATAGAGCTATGGGGTCATGTAATTCCTCATGACCAGGCCTCTGAAATGGATCCCTAATTTTTTTTTTTATAAGAGATGCCCATACAAATAACTGACCTGTATTATAGTGCTATGATTCAATAATGCTTCAGAGCAGGACTCTGATGTCATACTTAGGGTTTAAGATCGTGCCTCTGCCACTTAGTAGTATTACCAAACGAAAGTCCACATGCCCGACGCTTTCAAAGGTCAAAACTTAAAACGTGGGGGTTTGGAATAAGGGAAGTTTTATTGACTGAAGAGCCCCCAACTGAGAAGATGGGAGACCTGATGGTGCCTCAAATACATCTTGGTTTTTGAACCAGGCCAAGGATCATTAAGGGGCTAGGGAGAACAAGTATGTGCAAGTGCTGGTGGGGCAAGTTGTAATTGGAGGACCTTGGAAGTTGGCCATTAATGGTAAAGAGACGTCAACACCAGATCTTCCTGGACAATGGCCCCTTGGCTTCTGAAAAGATTCTGTCTGGTGTTCAAGTTCTGGTTATGTCCTGGTCCTTTGGTTACAGGTACAGCTGGAGGCCAAAGTTCTCACCTCTGCACATGTTTCGGCTACATGATTTGTGGTCTGCTGTCCCTAAAAAACAACTCAGCATTTGGTCAAACAGGATAGGACCATTTTGACCTGGTTCTGCAGTTGGAATAGTTCTGTGTCTTCAGGCAAGTTACCTAACTTCTTTGGGCCTTAGTGCCTGCACATAAATGGAAGTTGTAAGAGCACCTGCCTCACTATGTTGTGCTGAGGATTCAGTAAGTTAAAAGCTTAATTTTCTATGATTACAACCAATTCATTATATGTAAAACCCCATTCCACATAAGATTTTTGTTGCTCTCATTACAACAAAAAGTATTTGAGGAGGAATTTATAGGAAGAATGTAATTGAGCAACAGTTAGCTTTGGATATTTCCTTTCTCAAATTAGGTTGTCTGGTGTCAGTGAAGTACTCACTTGGTGTCCTCATCAGAGCTCTTCTGAGCCCCACCACCTGTCTGTCCCTAAGAGAACAACACCTCTTGGTTTTTATAGGGAAAGTTGAGGTGTTAGATCATATACTCACCCACATTTTCTCTAGAATACAGGGAATCAGCTGAACATCTAAGGAATCCTGATGCCCAAGTTACACCTTAAAATTTCTGGCCATGGGCTCCAGTCTTCAGGATTTGTAAAAGCTTTCCAAGTGATTCCAGTGTACCAACAATGTTGAGAAATAGTAGGCAAATGTTTTATTTAAGAAAATAGCTCATAAGTCCATTTGTTAATACTGCTCTCTATGTAAGAGCTCCTGCTTGGGCTCTGTCTTGGCATGAATCTGCCCTTTCAAAGGCTGTGTGAGGGACACTTACATCTGTGTGCTCATTGGGAGCTGACAGTTCTCTTACAGTAGTCTTTCATTACACAACTAAGTTCTGTATTTCTTCCTTCTTCTTCATCTGCTTATTTTTTGTTTTTTGTTTTGTTTTTTTTTGTTTGTTTGTTTGTTTTAGAAAGAGGGACTAGATCTTGTTTTATTTCTTTGCTTTCAGCTAACAGAAAAATTTTTGATTAAGTTTGTCTGTCTCCTCCCCCCCCCCCCCCCCCCCAACTATTTGTAATTGGATTATCCACTCTGGTTTATCAAAGTCAAAACATCTTAATCCAGACTGACTTCCCTTACCCTTCTGGGCATCTTCACCTTGGTGCTTCAGTGGATACCCAAAGGTACAAGGTGAATTCTGCATTAGCCCAAGTAAGCATAGGAAGGCAGATGCGCCCATTTTTTTTTGCACCTCTTTTTTTCTTCCAATAATAAGTTAATTGAGAATTAAATGATACTCAGACAGGTAGGGAAGAGTAAGTCATGTATTTAAAAACCCATTCTAAACTCTTCAGTGAAACAGAGTGTTTAGGTAAGGTTAGCATAATTAGCAATTTAAGCCAAGTTTTCTTACTTAAGAAGCTTCCTGTAGCCACTTCCGGCATTTAGCCCATTAGCTGACATATGGTTTTTAGTGCTTTCTTTTTTTAACATAATGTTTATAACATTTTAATGCTTTGGGTCCCTGCATAGAACATGTTCACTTTATTTTGATTGCATTTTGGACAAATAAAAATGCAGTGAAGATTTAATTGCTATATCTTCCTAGTAATCCAGCTGCAGGAGACATCATGGTCTTGCTGGCCATTATTCCATGGATAAAAAGTGTTCTCCTTTGGGGAACTATTTGAGCTATTTTCCTAAATAGAACATTTGCCTTATAGTATGTCTAACTCTAAGTTAGTTGTGAATATAATGACTTATCTCTGTGACTTTGGGCAAGTCACAAGCTTTCTGATCCTAGTTTCCTCATTTTAGATTGGAGGTAATAAAGCTCCCTGTGGCGGTTTAAATGAAGCAGAGCTCTCCAGGTATATAGCATCTGGCACGATGGAAGTGCGTAGTCAGTGGTAATATTATTTATCCAACTGGTTTTTAGCTCTTTATTTATACTTTTTTTTAAAAAAAGCACAATGAGACTAATCTTATGGTTCATTCTGGGTTTGCCTCATTTCACCTTTCATATGACAACTTCTTTGAAATTAGGCATATATGTGTTTTTTATTTCTGCTGAAACCATATACTTAATGTACATTGATGAATACATCAATAATTCACCATCTCAGTAATTAATCTAAACAAGAAAGGAAAACTTTGTTTATCTGTTTTTCAGTTTTGTTTTTATTTGAACAATGCTGATCTAGGCAACTGCTTCTACTTATATAGGCATTGAAAGAGTTTAAGCTATGTATAGATCTTATAATATAATTTCTTCCCTTTTCTGGTAGAAACTGGAACACACACCCAGGATAATGGGGGCTCATTTCATAGGTAAATTCTCACTAACTCAGCGGACATGGAAGTCTGTTCATTTGGCTAGCAAAGTAGGCTTAGGCATAGCTGATCCCCACTGTTTACATCTTACAACTTTATAATATATATAGCCTGACTCCTTTCAATAAAAGGATTCCCGGAAAAAAATACATACAGCATATCAAAATTAAAACAAAGATTTAAATAGAGATCAGATAAACAATTTTAAATGAAGGGAAAATTAAGGTTTTTCTCAGGTGTGTTTTCTTTTCCTCTCAGCAGGCAGTACTAATCCCATCTCTTCAGAAATTCTGAGCTTCTAGATGCAAATTAGACTGCCAGGGGGGAAATTATGGGAAAGGAAAAGAAAGTTTCCCCTCAAATCTGGAGATTGTGGAGGAGAGCAAATAAAATCTGTATTGTAAGTAGTAATGAAAATATGAGACTCATATACTAATTATAACTTTATTCTATAATAGCATTGTTTCCTTTCAAATTGTTAATAATGATGCTATTAGTGTTGCCCAGAATTGAATATTAGCTTAATTTGTAAGCAATTTTATGATTTTCTGTCTCCTATCGTTATATTTTCTCCAAGTTTGAAAACAGAGCACTTCTAAAATTCAGATTATGTGATAGAATGTTGATTCTACAATGAAATGGCAAATTCATTAAAAGATGTGCCAATATTTATTATATGTGTGTTTGTTTTATGACTTTTTATGATCTTTAACTATTGATTATGATAAAAAATCACTTGTATTCTGAATACTTTTTACTTATTCACAGCAATCTTAGAGCTGAAAAGAATGTTAGAATTCATCCAGTTGCATATACTCTATATTATACCTGTTCGGAGACAGAAGCCTAGAAAGTTGAGTAACTTTCTCAAGTATGAAGAGGTTGTAGATTTAGCACTGGCCTTCTGCTCTCAGATTGGAGTGTTTTCTATGATTATTTACATTTGATGTCCTATTATCCTTTAAGAGGCTTTTAGTTATTAACAGTATTTCTACAAAAGCCCTATATTTTTTGGTTGAGAAAACATTAATCATACTAAAAGTAATAAAAACTTTATTAATACTTAAAATAGTTATCAAAACATACAACTTGATAGTACAGTTCTAGTAGTTCTCAGGAAAGGTAAAGATTTGAATGTAAACTGGAATCTCAGTGGAATTTTCTTTGAGTTGAACCTGAAGGAAACCACATACAGATTTTCTGGGCCAATTTCCAGCATTGTAACAGTTGCAGTGTCTAGTAAAGAGGTTCAGGAAGAAGAAATGCAAGAAACTTCTGGAATTTTTGTTTGTTTAGGTTGTAAACATTCATGAAAGGAAGATGTGGGACTTCACATTTTGCTGTGGTCTCATAACTTTCTTTTCAAATGCAATAAAATTCTTTGTGTAGAGAAAGAAAAAGAATGTTGGTGGGAAGTTGTTAAAAATACATATATTTATGCAGAAATGTATATATGTTATTATATATAATATGTAGTCCATCTCTTTATGTAAAGTCAAATAAGCACTTTATTAAAATTTATAAAGGTACAAAAGGATCTACAGTGGGGGAATCTCACTCTTGTCCTCCTAGCAACAAATCCTCTTCTCAAAAAGTACCACTTTTACCAGTTTGTTGTTTAGTCTTTCAGAGATAATCTATTTATACTTAAATAATTATGCAAATATTCATTTAAAAACAAATACTGTAACACTGTTTTGTACCTGGCTTTTAAAAAAATTGCAGTGTATCTTCATGATTGTTTCATATCAGCACATGTAAAACTGCTTCATTCATTTTAATGGTTGCATAGTATTGGCATCCTATTGTGGAATATAATACTTACTATTACATTCCATCCCAGGATATATTATTATTCTTATATTCAGTTATTGATTTTATTTACTAGGGGAGACCCCAAAAAACCCCAGAATTTATTTATAAAAAATTGTGTATTTATTCTTACATGTTTAAACTTCAGTCACGTTCAAAGCACTCTCTGTTTGATGCAATACACCTATTGAGATGCTCTTTCCACTGTTCAAAACAGTTTTTGAACTTGTCATTTTGATGCCTTTTAGTGTCCTGCCACAGGAAAGTGTTTCCCTTTGAGGACTGTTTTCATTGGGAGAAACAGAAAAAAGTTGTTCAGGGCAAGATTGGATGAATGGGGAAGGTGGGAGGCATGAGAGTAATGCTGTTGTTGGTCAGAAACTGCTGAACATTCAGCATTGGTGTGGGCAGGTGGGTTGTCATGGTGGAAGTACCAGTCATTTGTTTGCCACCACTCAGGACGTTTCTTCCACAAATAGTGACACAACCTTCTCAAAATGTGCTTGTAAAAAAACTTTGGTTGAAGGTTTGACCTGGAGGAACAAATTCCGAGTGCACAATCCCTCTCATATCAAAGAAAGATAATTCTGGTTTTCTTGAGATGCCCCCTTGTATGGTATTTATACTAATAGCATAGTAATATATAATCAGACCTCCATTGATTCTTAATTTTCTTTCTGTCTTTGCTATTTCAAACTGTGTTTTAAAAATGTGGTATTTACACATGTATGAATTTATCTGTGGATGAGAAAGATTGCTAGGTTGAATCAAGTGTATGTACATTTGTAATTCTGATAGATTTTGCTAAAATGTCCTTCAATTACATCACCATGTCCTCAGCATTACGTGTTTATCAAGCTATTTGATATTTACTAGTCTACTAGGTGAAAAATATTTTTCCATGTAGTTGTAATTTGCATTGCTCTAATTTGAGTGGGATAATCATTTTTTCATAAACTTGAGCCTTTTCTGTGAGCCATCTCTTCATATGTGTTTTCTCTTTCTTTTTCTTTCTTTCATTTTTTTGAATTTTAGTCATCTTATTATTCATTGTAGAAACTTTTTATATGTATTGGGTTTACAAATTATAGGACTTCCCACCCTGCCCCCCACTCCTTGATTGTCATTTTTGTTTTTTGGTGGAGTTTCTGTTTGTTTTCCAATGCCATAAATTTGTTTTTAATATGTCAGATTTATCAGTCTTGCTTTATGCCACCCATAGATCATAAACACAAACTTCCCATGTGTTGTCCTAGTGCTGTTTATCACTATACTTTTTACAATTAATTATTAGATTCATCTAGAACTTCCAGAGGTGAAGTAGGTAGTCATCCTTACTTTGTTTTTTTTTCAGATGACTATGTAGTTTCCTCAAATGTTTACTGATCTTACATGTTTTTCTCTATTGATTTGAAATGCCACCTTTATTGCATACTTGATTTTCATGTTTACATATATTTGACCTCTTTCCCATCTTTTCAATTTGTTCCATTGACCTTCTCACCTGCCCACCACACTGCTTTATGATGTGATTTTGACATCTAGGAGAGCTGGTTCGCCTCCTTTTTGAGAGCTATCATGATATTTTTGCAATGTTATTTTGCTTTGTGAACTTTAGAATCAACTTAATCAACAAAATTTAAAAATATATCATAGACATATTTCTTTTAATTGGGAGTATATTAAATTACATAGGTATAGCTTAGAAAGAATTGACATTTTTTTGTGTTGTTTTCTTTATAAAATGATGAAATATCTTTTCAACTGTTTTAACTTTTGTGTTGTTTAATAGCACTATAGTTTTCTTCATACAAACTTTGCGTATGTCAAGATTTTCTAGGTGTTTTTACTCTTTTGTTATAATAAATTAGATCTCTTCTGTTGTATTGTTTTGCTAGTTTGTGTGTGTATGTGAGAACTATTGTTTCAGTATATTAGGTTTCTATCCTGTAACTTTTTACATTTGTGGTATTTTTTTGTTAGTATATTTGGATTTTCTGGAAAAACAATGGTGTTTTCTGTAAATATTGATAATTCTGTTTTCCTTTCCAGTGTTGGTTTTTCCTTCCTTTTCTTATCTCATGTCACTGGTTAGTACTTCCTGAATAATAGTAAATAGGAATAGTAGTAGTAGGAATAGTAGTAGTAATATCTTGTTCTGACTTTGATGGTAACATTTCTAGTCATTCATGATTTAGCCATAAATACAAGCATATTCTCTCTCTGTCTCTTTCTGTCTCTGTCTCTCATGTGTATGTAAATTATGTAAGGAAATATTCAACAATTCTCCTTTTATTAAGCAATTGCATTAAAAATGAATATAAATGTTCTAAAAGTTACTAGAAATCAATGAATTGTGCACTTGAAATAAGTCAATTTTATGATATATTAGGTGTACCTCAATAAAGTTGTTTTATAAAAAGAATGGATAGAGTATTTTATCAAATACCTTTTAATTATAGAGATAATTATGTGTCATTTTACTTTTACACTGGTTATATTGTGAATTGTTTAAATAATACAAATTCTTATATTTCTAAAATTTCTGTTCATTATGGCATGCTAATCTTTTCATGTAGTGCTCAGTTTTGTTTGCTGTTTTATTAATTTAGAACTTAACATCAGTAATTAGAAGGGATACTCATGTAATATTCCTTTTGTGTACTTTCTTTGTTGGGTGATGGTATTATACTTTAGTTTTTGAATAAGAATTTGGAAATTTTCATTCTTTTTCATGGTTTGTAATAGCTTAAATATTTTTATAATTGTCTCTTTAGAATTTCTTAGAATTCCCCTCTGAAGCCTACTATGCCAATTTTTGTTTATTTATAGGTTTGTTTCTTGGAAGGACAGTCAGGAAGGTAGTAGCTCTGTGACTTTTATTTCATTATAGTATTGACCTGTTTTAAGTTTTCTGTTTGTTTTTGTACGAACTACGGTCCCTTAAGTACGTATAATGTATTACTTACTGAACATCTTCAGTTCATACTGATTGAGTCCCTCCTAATAAAGGGTAAGGCTATCTGTTATTGTTGAGTCATTATTTTTGAGAATGGTGGCTCTTATATTTATTGTTTTATGGTATTTTACAATTATGTTTTCCACTTCCAGATTTAGATATTCTGGACTATTTATTTTCACTGTTAAGATGGTGACATTATTTACCTTACTGTGTGTTTATATGGTTCTGTAGACCATTCTTATCTTCTTTGGTACACTTGGCCAAGAGAGCCCAGTTTTGTTGCAGGTCATGCGATACACACAACCTGACTTATCTTGTTCTTGTACACTATAGGTACTCAGTAATCCTAGTGATTGAATAAAATAAATTTGTTTAACATCCACTGTGTTTTTGCTTTGAGAATACAAAAGACATATTCTGAGAGACAGTGCATGTTATCAATGCAAAATTGAAATAAATAAATGTGGTAAATTATGTATTCAGATATATTAAAGAATACAGTTTTAAAAGAAAAAAGAAATGAATAAACAAATAACCCATGGACACAATCAGTAGTTTAATGTTATTTGGGGACGAATGGGATAGGGATGGGAGAAATGGGAGAGGGTGGGAGAGGAGGGAGGGGAAGCTAGATATAAGGTGATCGAAAGAGAAGTCACAAATAGGTGGTGAAATTATTATACAACAAGTTGACGATGCACTTTGTGGAATTGTATGCCTGAAATCTATGTAAATCTTGCTAACAGATGTCACCTCAAAAAATCTATCAATAAAAAAGAATTAAAAAACAAAAAGAATACAGTTTTACATATTTGTCCAGGTAATAATGACTTTGAAGTAATTTTCAGATAGAGTGAAAAGTAATATCGATTCAGTCACCTTTATGCCTGGCCTGAATTTATAAATTTTTTTGAGGGGTGGGGAGGGTAGTTCCCTGGCTAGGAATTGAACCCAGGCCACAGAGCTGAATTTATAGATTAATAAAGCTAAAACTGTTTCAGCGGTATTTTTGCTTTTCCCTATGAATTGGGCTAATACGCTAAGAAGTGGAAATCACAACACTATATTAACAGTCATGCAAAAAATGATGATGTTGATCTAAATGTAGGTTATAATGTTTATTTTTAAATGTTTTTAAAAAGTGTGATAGTTGATAAAATTGTATTAGATTATGTTGAAGATTTATTGACAAAATACTCTTTCCTTCTCTCATAGATTTATCTAAAAACAGACTGGTTGAAGTTCCAATGGAATTGTGCCATTTTGTGTCACTGGAAATTCTTAATCTGTATCATAATTGTATCAGAGTCATTCCTGAGGCCATCGTTAATCTGCAGATGCTGACGTACTTAAACTTGAGGTAGGTTAACTAAAAGTTGTAATAAAATTCAATAAAAACATTCTTTTATTTCTATCAGTTTTTTTCTCTTTGCAATCCTTGATCATCCTTTGAAGAAAATCACAGAAAGATCATTTAAGAAATATCTTATAGAGCCATTGACATTGTTTTAGGTGCTAGACTTTCCTGAATGTGAGTATGACAAGATGTTTTTCCTTTTTAAAAATAATTTATATGGCATCATTTATACTTTTTGTCTCTTTGGTGCTTGAAAGGTTGTTGGTATATTGTCTTCAGGAATTAATGTAGATTTTGGAGGAGGAAGCCTAAAGGAAGTAAAAAAGAACTAAGGGGTTGGAACATCAGGGTCTTGATGGTCTTTGGGAGTTACTGGTATCGTTGGATTTGCCTCCTAGCTCTCACAGAGCCTGTTCACTTTAGCCACTTGAGAAAGTTGAGGAGGAGCACTGAGCAACTCCAGTAAGATATGAAGTTTGCTATCTTTATAGCCCATTAAATTAGGTCAGTGTTTGCTAAGGATGACTCAGTGGTCTATATTGACTATCTGATTATGCATAATATATAGTGTATATACAGTGTAACATACTAATGTCCTCGAGTAACCCTGAAGTTAAGAAAATCAGCTATTTTAAGCATAGGTTTTAGATTTTGCTGCTGTGTCAACCAACTGCTCTGACTAGATTTTGGTTCCTTGTCTCTTTAATCTTTGGTGCACATTTCAGATGTCACGAGAGTTGTTTTATCAAATTTATCTGTACTATAAAAACAAAGTTCCAAAGTTGAAGCCTCAGCACAACCTTAATTCATTTCAGTTGCATTATCTTGGCATGTAAAAGGTAGCATCTGATTTGCAAGGTTTGTGCTATGTAACAAATAGTCCAAACTTTAAAGTGCAAAATTTCAAAGAATCAGGTATAGCAGTAATTTCTGATAGGTAAAAATGTCAATTAAGTTTTAGGTTTTTTGTTTCTTTGTTTGTTTTGGTTGTCCACTGAGAATTAGGGGTCTTCTGCTGCTTTCTTTGCAGTCATGAATGAGTTTCCATTTCATTTCATTAGGAGTGCATATCTTCTTCCTTGAAAGTGAAAAACAATTGAGTTATATTTTTAAGTGGCCTTGATTTCTTTTTGGTAAGTAAGATGTAGGTTGCTATTAGGATAATCTAGATGCTCATATATTTAACTTCATTTATTCTGGTTTCTAGTTCACTAAACATTTTGTTTTCTTGCATAAGAACAAGTCAAGCTGTTTCTGCTATAGCAGAATATTGTTTTCCTTGGAATTGCCTGATAGAGCCAGCATAGTGGTATTCTATAGATTTTGATTCACTCTTTTTAATGTTACTGAAGTCAAGGGGTTTGTTTTGCCTGCATGCATCAAAGCCAAAGGAGACAAGCATGAGAGTTTGCAGCAAAGAAAGTAAAGGTTTATTTAAGGAAGTGGCGCCAAGCCCAGAGACACAGGTGAGTTAGTGCTCAAAGACCTGGCTCCCTGACAGTATGTAGGTTATAGATTATATCAGGCAAAATCACAAGACACTGTGGGTTAGAGAGTCAGGGTTATGTTGAGAGCTGATTGGTTGGAGGTGAGGTAAGGGTAATGAATCATTTCTTAGATCTTGAGGACAGTTCTGAGGTCAGAGTTTCTTTGTCTGGTCTCATGGAACAGTAGCCAGGGGATTGTTCAATCTTAGGGCTCAGGAGCTGAAACAAAACTTAGGTCAAGGTGTTCTCTTGCCTCCCCTAGGTCTAGACTGTGTGACCATTAGTCAGGTCTGGGCTACTATCTTCTGCCTGGGGGGATTGCTGATTATCCAGGGGAAAGGCTAGGTCTCTGAGGGGTACATGCATACACACACAGAAAATGGAGATGATTTCTAGAGCTAGGATTTAAAACTGAATTTAATCAAAGTCATAAGGACTCTTGGTTTTACTAAGATATCTGTCTTCTTGTCCTAGTGCACAGAGGAGAAATATCCCAGGAGCATACTGGTCTGTTTACTTTATTTACCTACTCCTGTCTGGCTGTGACATTTTCACCTTTAGCAGTCCTGCATGCAAAAGTAAATAGATTTAACTTTGCATTGTTATATTAAGTCCAAAGTTCATGAGAAACTTTTGGGTATAGATGACATTTCTCTTCTGGGATGAAGATACTTTAAATTCTACAAACACTAGGTAATCTAATCTTAAAATAATCTAATCTTAAAATTTATATTATGCTTTAAAACCATTAATAAAATTGGTTTTGGAATGGTTATTTTCATGTTGAGTCTAGTTAAAAGTAGAATAATATTGCTATCTTCAGATGGTGGAAAGAATATACTGGAATACGGATCTCAAATTCTTTGCTCAAGACCAGAGTGAAGTTGTGGAAACTGATGATGGCGGAAAAGGAACTGTATAGTATAGTGTAAACAGTTTGTAACAAATTCCTAGGTAATGGAAAGGAAAAAGAAATAAAGGGACCTTTAAGCACACAACTTTTTAAGTGTTGTTTTCTGCCTGTAGTTCTTTAATTTCTTGTTTGCCTCTATCTTTCCTCCAGTTTACATTACATAAGTCTTTTTTTTTTTTTGCTGGGTACAGTGAACTTTATTGATGGTGCAAGACAAAGTAGGGGTCCCTCAGTCCCCCTCTTCTTCAGGGAGTCCGGGTACATAGGTGATTTTTATTTTGTTTTATTTTTCTTTGCTCACATCTCCTACTTTAATATTAACATGTTTTAAGACATATTCTCTAATGTTGAATCATGACTCTTTAAAGGAATTTGTAACCAAACCCTTTTAAAACCAGTGACCATACATACATGTGTAATTATCTTGATACCTTCTATCATATTTACTTTATGAACATAAATACGAGTGTGTAATATAAAACAGCAATTTGGGCAAACTTTAAAATGACCAGGAGATGGTCATCTTGTTTATTCAATTAGAAAGACTTTTATACTCCTTTTTGAACTTTGGATTTCATTAAAACATGTCTTCCAGGAATTGGACCCTTGAAATTGAGTTATTTCTGTATTTAGGAATGATTTGAAGTAGACTGTTATAAAAATGATTTATTTGTAGCTTGTGAAATAGTAGGTGATTATCACATATGTTTATTGTCAAATACAGTCATACCTTGCTACTCGACTGCTTTGAAACTCATTGAATTTGATATGCTTTTTGATACAAAATTCTGTCCTGGTACTCATCTTTCGGTTGGTACTAAACGCACAAGCTAGAACTTTTCAGTCGATTGCCTCATGACTTGCTACCTCTTCCAGCTGAAACAAGGGGTCACTCATTAGTCACACGATAGCTCTTGGCCTTTGCACATCCCCTTGTGGTCTTATCTTAGCTTCTTTGGTCATTTTGTGTATATTTGGTTTGGGAATGCATTAAATTTATTTACCTTATTTCTTATGGGATAAATTTGTTTGGTACTCATTGTGCCTCCTGAAACTAATTAATGATGATAATCGAGGTACCACTCTATGTAATAATTACTAGAAAATACCAGTGGCTTCTAATTAAATTGCAATTCTTCTAAGATGTTGAGTAATATCCACATGTAATGTTGTCTGTATGAGTTCTTCTTGTCTTCAGATACTGCCCCACTCCCAGCCACCCCTAAGCTGATAACCAGGAAGAAATTAGAATGTCGTGCTTATCTGTGATCATGACATGCGTCCCCTCCACAACAACAAAGGTTGGGCACTGTGGCCTTTTCATGTCTTTTCTACCCCTCATGAAATTTAAGTCAACAAAATAAAATATATTTTTTTCTTTGGTATGGTGAAGAGGCATGGTGGACTTCTGTTGACTTTTGGCCTTTGGAGGAGAGGCTGCCGATCCATTTACTTGAAAAAGAAGCAAGGGACTCAGGATGCTGCAAACATACTGCCTTCTAGAAGAATTTCTGAGTTGCCTTCGATCCAATTTATTCCCTGTCATGGTTATAAATGGGATTTTATGTCAAAGACAGAAGCTTATGTTCTAGGCAGAAGTATATAATCAAATCATGGCATTATCACTAATTTTGAACAGTGAGGAAGTCTTGTATAAATTTCAGAAAAATTAAAGAAATGCTGTAAATTGTTTTTGAGCACACACTTCTGGCTAATCAAGTATAGTAAATTTGCTTGAACAAATAGGCAAGTTCATCAACTTTTAGAAATAAGTACCCCAAAGCACATTCTTTTCTGTAGTACTTAGAATTTTTTCTCTTATTTCTATTAACTAGAAGTAAAAAAGTTATTAGATAAAATAGTACAGAGAAACTGCTTTTCAAATATTCACAGATTTCATGTTTCTATACTTACACATGGTCTTGCTGTATTTAAATTTTTTCTTTTTAATAAGTCACATGTAGAAATTGCTAATATTGTATGTTTCAAAGTAGGAGAGATACCATATGAAGCTACTTTGAATTTGTGGGAAACATTTAAAATTGATTACACTGTCTGGGATATGTTGGAACCTTCTGAGGTATTTCAGCAGAGTAAATAGCCATAAATACTTGATGCTGATAATGATGGCAATGAAGATGATGATGGTGGTAGTGATGGTTGTGATATGTCACTGTGATACATCACTGTGATATGTCATTGTGATATGTCACAGCTTCTTGGCTGCCAGGATCTCTCAAAGATAAAATCTTTAAATGGGTGCTTAGTGCCAGGAACCCAATTCCTATCTTAGACTAGAGACTAGTTTAATTAGCACATGTAAAAAAAAAATCTTCACTGTTAAATACAGTTAAAATACTTCATTGTTTTCTACATTTACTTACTCATACATGATAGAAATTTCATATTTGTGGAAGACATTAATTTATTACTGTTTATGTAGCCTGTGCTTGAAGGATCTGGGTTTTTCCTCTTTGCTTCTTGTTGGTTACAATAGGCTATGTTAGTTTAGTTTATGTGCCATTGTGTCTCTTCCTGTTATAAAGTGTCTTAATCCAAAAATGTGTCCAAGAACAATAAAATTGATTAAGCAAGACTTGTTCCAATATAGGAAGAAACACTTTGAACCTAGGTCACATAGGAAAGCCTCACAAGTTTAAAATCTATTTTAAGAAGTTGGAGAGGTTGTTGATGAGATTCATCAAGAATATTTACCTTAGGAAAATAGACAGTAGCAAAACTCTTGGCAACTGGTTGGGTATTGTGAATTTAAGAATAGGGACGCTAGCTTACAAGTTTCATCTTAGAGAGGGTCAGGAATAGAAGCTGCCAAAAAATGAAAGTGCTTTACAGCCTTTGATCATATTGCTACAGAACTCTTGGTCAGTGATTTTACTTTCCAGGGGTAAAACATACAGAGCCAGAAGCTTGTTTATTCATGAGAATCCCCTATCTCTTTCAACCAAATAAGAGAGGATTCTTAGTCATTATTGCCCTCTTAAAGAAGGGGGCAGTCTCTTAAGGGAAATGTTATCACACCATAAACAGGAATTGATTTTGGTTGCTTTTTCTGAAGCCTGACACACTTTTTAGCTGCTTAAGAATGCATAGAAAGAGCCAACTTCCTAATGACTGTATAACCTGTATCCCCACATTCCTTTGGCAGGGCGTGGTGGGGGAGTCATTCTGTAAAAATACTCTTTAATTCGCAGAATATAGCTCTATATTTGAAGGACTGGAAGAAGCATCTTGCAAGCTAGAGTTGCTTTAGATAGCGGATATTATATTTTTTATTGTGAACAAAAATTAGTTTTCATTGTCCGTAAGAATTTTAATTTTATCCCTAAGTTTCCGTGCATTAACGTTTCTGAAGAAAGTCTCAATTGTAAGATAGTATTTCTTTTTTCTGGAAACTGGCAAAATTGATGGAAAAGGTGAGGAATTTTGTTCAATTTAAGACAAACTTGTAAATCCAATATCCTCTTAAGAAGATCTTATCATTCAAAGGGAAGACGAGAATATATATTTTGGAATTGGCCTTTGGTAGCTAGACTGTGCCTTGTGAAATGAAAGATCAGCAGGAAGACAGCAAAACACAGATACTTGGAAGTATTATCTTAAAATTTGAAAATATTTGTATAGCTTGCTAGAGTTGGCAGTGGCCATCAGGGTCATCCACTGCATGAGCAGCAGCCTATGGTTTAAGTCTTACCTTTGCTAGTATGCTCCCTGGGCATTGGTTTTCAAGGTGGGATCTATAGTTAGTTGTCCCTAAAACTTTTAATGTATTTCTAAATTATTGTAAAATTATGCCCATTGGCATTGATAGATGATGGACTTTATGAAGTGTGAATGAGTTAATAATAGGATATTTCTTATCAGATTCCATTTCTTTCTCTCTCTCTCTCTGCCTTTCTTTCTTCCTTTCTTTTTCTTTTTTCCCATACTTGGAAAAACTTCCAAAGAGGATTTTTCCATTATATACATCACCTAATCACAGATGTTGTTTTAGATCAGTGTTTGTAACTTAAAAAAAAAAAAAAAGAACAGAGAGACACAAAAGGGACATTATGGCTTTGATAGATTGCTGTCAGACGTGTTGATTTTGTTTTCAGTTCTGCTTCTGATCTTAGTAGAGATTTTAAGATGTTTGTGTTGCCTATTTGCTTGCTAAAAATGGAGCAAAGACCTACTTCTAATTTATTGTATAGGGATTTTTGTTTGTTTGTTCCTTTGTTTATAGTAATTGGCAAACTTTTCTGCAGACCCAAAATGAACATCCTGCCAATTACATTTATTTTTGTAACTAAACAGACAAAAGTCCTTTGAAACATTTTTATTTCATTAATAATTATCTTCTTATATTTCCTCTAACAACATTGTAGTTTGGCTCATAAGAAATATTGAAGATGACAAGAAGGAAAGAAAGTAAAAAAGAATATGAATACATGAAAGAAGGTGTTGGATTTTGGAATAATCATATTTGAGCTCTTCAACCACTTTTTACTTTAGGAAGGAAATAACAACGTGATTTATCTGTAGGCCACACTATTTCATCAATAGGAATACTAGAAATTAGTATAAGTTATTTCTTGGTATTTTATAGTTTGCTCAACACTTACACTTTTGTTAGTTGTTTAACACTGTGCTTCATTGCACTCCATGCCCTTATGACAGTTTCATAATCATAAAAATAGTTATACAATTTTTCAGGACCAACTATTAATAAATATTTATATAAGGGAAGGGCTTTGTAATTTAAAAACTTTCTACTGTATCTATAGTTGGTTCCCCTTTTTAATTCCTAGAATTGTACATTATTGCATTTTTCCCTTTATTCATTATTTCAGAAGTTTAACTTGCATATTTTTTAAAAAATCTAATTTTAATGTTAGCTACCAACTTTTTTTCTATTTTAATAATTTCTCATATATCAATAAAATTTCATTTATTATTTCTTCTGTTCTCTTATAGACTTTTTAATTTATAGAGTTTTGGATTTTTTTGGCTCATTAATATTGTATTATTTTTATTTTTTAATAGATATATTTAAGGCCAAAGATTGCCTTATACATGGTGCTTTAGCTGATTCCTAAAAGTTTTATGTAGTGTTTTTAAAAATCAGTCCTAAATCTTTCTCATTTCAAGTATTACTTATTTTACTATAAAATAGATTTTTAAAATTATCTTTTAAAATTGATTTTGAGGGGTTCCCTGGTGGTGTAGTGGATAGGCTTTGGTGCTTTCAGTGCCGCGGCCTGGTTTCGATTCCCAGCCAGGGAACTACCCGCCCTCCCGCAAAAAAAAAAATTGATTTTGAATTTAATTGTGTTATGATTACAGAATACGTTGTTTGCTATTGATTCTTTAGATTGGTTGAGATTTGTTTTTATAGTCTATACATAGTTAATTTTGTGAATATTCCACATGTGCTTGAAAGGAATGTGTGCTCTGTGGGTATTATATATTAGGTTTTAGTAAATCCATTAAAAATGACTTTAAAATTTTGGGGCTCACATCTTTTTTACCCTAACACAAATTTATACCTGCTTAATATGTATTAATTATTAAGAGATATAATTTAAGCAAAGTAGGATGATTATGGGCTAGTTGGTTTTTACCTGTAATTCCATCAATTTTTAATGTATGTATTTTAAGACCAAATTATAGGCCAAGTATTTTGAGGTCAAGTTCAAAATTGCATGTCTTTCTGGCAAATTTCAGGTTTTATCATTGTGTAGAGGTTCACATTATCCCTAAAATGCTTTTCTTGACTTACAGTCTATCTTATATGAAATCAGTACTTACATCTTAGCTTTCTTTTGTTGATTTTTACCCTCATATGACTTTTTCCACCCTTTCATTTTCAGCCTTTCAACTTAAAGTTTTAGATATGTCTTTAAATAGAAATAGACAAATTATTTTAAAAAGCAATCTGATTGGATCAAGATGGCAGAGTAGGTAAACATTGTGCTTGTCTTCTCTCATAACCACATCAAAATTACAACTAAACTACAGAATAGCCATCATTGAGAATCGCTTTGACGTCTAGCAGAACATAAGCTGTATAACTAAGGACAAACAGAAGAAGCCACATCAAGATTGGTAGGAGGGGCAGAGACATGGAATGAGCTGGTCCCACACCCACATGAGGTAGTTAAAGCTTGGGAGGCATATCTTGGGTGTGGAATTCTCCACAGAGGAATGAGAGTTCCTAGCCCCACACCAGACTCTCCATCCCAGGATTTCATTGGCAGGAAGAGAAGTACCTATAAATTCTGGCTGTGAAAATCAGTGAGGATTGTGGTTGAGTGAGATGGACAGTGGCTGCAGTCTCATGAGCTCCTCTTAAAGGGTCCACACACACAGACTTACTTGCTGATAAACTCACTCGCTTCGAGCTCTAGCACTGGGGCAGCAGCTTACAAGGTGCTAGGGACATATGGGGAGGAACTGAATTGTCTGGCTTCAGAGAGAAGGAACTGGCAGAAGCAGTTGTTTCTTTGTTGAGTCCTCCCACTTCCCATCATGCAGATGCAGGTGGGTGCCATATCTGAGTCTCCATCAACCTGGCTAACACTGTTGGTCAGCCTTGATTCCCTAGACCCTTCCCTACACAATTTTTGGACCCACCTAAGCCCCTTCCAGTGGCTTTTCCATTTAAATGGCCTGTCTTGGCTAATGCTATGCACTTCCTTAAAGTCTCTCAAAAGTTCACAAACCACAAACTAGCAGCATTTGGCCTCGGCATGCCCCTGTACATCTTGCTGAGCAGCCCCAATCCAGACACTAGTGGCAGCTGGCCTCAGTTCACAGTTCGATCTCTTGAGGCACCTCCAAGCCCAGTGCAGGTGGCTGCTATCTGTGGATTGCTGCTTTGTGGCTCATTCTAGGTGGCCCTGGGCAACGCACAGGCTGCAGCTGTACTTGGCATTTGGTGGGGCTCATCCCAGGAGGCCCCAGATCTGACAAGCCTGGTGGCCAGCTTTGGACCAAACCAGAGCCCCACTTGGCTGCTTCTGAAGACAACATACCCAAAAAGCAGACTGGACAGACACCAGAGCCCTGCTAAAGCAAATCCTGCTCTGTAGGGTTAGCCTCTGCACAGTAGCTCCTCCACTGTAGTCATAGCCAGACCTCATGACAAATTAGCCAAGAGTCAGTCACTGTCATTGATGTGCAAACAGCAACTAAGGCTCAACTACAACAGGAGGGTACACACAACCCACACAGGGGACACACCTGGAGCATCCAGCTTATATGATTAGGAGACTGCACCACTGGGCCCCACAGGACACTTACTACATAAAGCTACTCTACCAAGACTGGGATATATAGCAGCCATACATAATACATAGAAACAAACACAGGGAGGCTGCCAAATGGAAAGACAAAGAAACATGTCCCAAATGAATAAACAGGACAAAGCTCAGAAAAATAATTAAACAAAATTGAGATAACTAATGTACCATATGCAGAGTTCAAAACACTAGTTGTAAAGATGCTTAATGATCGCAGCGAGAACTTCAATAAAGAGGTAGGAAACATAAAAATCGAGATAGAAAACATAGAAAAGCACCAAACAAATGAAAAATAAGATAACTGAAATAAAGACTGCATTAGAGGGAATCATCAATAGATTAGATGAAGCAAAGGATCAAATCAGTGATTTAGAAGATTAGGTAGTATAAAATACCCGATCAAAATAACAAAAAAGAAAAAAAGAATCCAAAAATATGTGGATAGTATAAGGGGCTGCTGGGACAACATCAAGTGTACCAACATTTATGTCAGAGGTGAGAGAGCAAGGAATTGAAAACCTATTTGAAGAAATAATGAGGGAAAACTTTCCTAACTTGGAAAATAGACAAGCCCAGGAAGTGCAGAGTCCCAAACAAGATGAACCCAAACAGGCCCACACCAATATACATTATAATTAAAATTCCAAAATTAAAGACAGAGAAAATCTTAAAAGCAGCAAGAGAAAAGCAGTTAGATCTGTACAAGGGAGCTCTCATAAAACTGTCAGCTGATTTCTCAACCAAAACTTTGCAGGCCAGAAGGGATTGGCAGGAAATATTCCAGGTGATGAAAAGCAAAGACCTAAAACCAAGATTACCCAGCAAAGCTATCATTCAGACAAAGGACAGATAAAGAACATCCCAGACAAGAAAAAAGCTAAAGAAGTTCATCACCACCAAAACAGTGTTACAAGAAATGTTAGAGGGACTTCTTTAAGAAGAAGAAAGGGGAGGGAGAAGGGAAAGGAGAAGAAAAAAAGATAAAAAAATATGAGTAATAAAATGGCAATAGCTGCATATCTATCAATAATTACATTAAGTGTAAATGGAGTAAATGCTCCAATCAGAAGAGAAGGTGACTGAATGGATAAGAAAACAAGACCCTTATATATACTGCCTACAGGAGACTCACTTTAGATTGAAAGACACAAAAAATTGAAAATAAAGGGATGGAAGAAGATATTTCATGAAAATGGAAACAAACAAAAAAGCTAGGGTACCAATACTTATACTACACGAAATAGACTTTAAAGGCTATTTTGAGACAAAGGATCTAGTAATCCCACTTCTGGGTATTTATCTTAAGAAACCCAAAACACTACTTCAAAGAGACATATGCATCCACATGTTCATTGAAACATTATTTAGAATAGCCAAGATATGGAGTCAAACTGGGCATCCATCAAAGGATGAATGGATAAAGAAGAGAGGGTACAGATGAGGTCGGACAGTTAATTTTATGAACTCATCCTAAAAAAAAATGCTACATAACCTCATTACTGAATATCATTATGGTCACCTTTGGAGTACTCCTCTTGGGGAACTGTGTATCAATGCCAGTGCCTACTTCACCCTTAAAGAAATTTTACAACTCTTTTTCTGGAATGGCCATCAGTACCATTGGTATCCCCAGTCTCTGACAATTAAGTTCACAAACTTGCCGCCATGCGCTTATGTTGGCAGCACTGTACAAACAACTTGGTAAGGTATCATAACTTTGCCAAGGGTATGACGACAGCTTTGATGCCATTCCAAAAAAGAGCTCCAAAATTGTTTTGAAGAGTGGACTAGGCACTGGCATTAGTGCATTGTTTCCCAAGGAGAGTACTTCAAAAGTGAACATAGTGATATTCAACAGTGAGGTATGGAACACTTTTTCTGGGATGAGTTCATGAAATTAATTGCCCGGCCTCGTATATACAATGGAATGTTATTCAGCCATAATAAAGAATGAAATCTTACCATCTACAGCAACATGGATGGACCTAGAGGGTATTGTGCTGAGTGGAGTATGTCAGACAGAGAAGGACAAATGCCATATGATTTTAAGTTATGTGTGGAATCTAAAGGACAAAATAAACAAATAAACAAAACAGAAAGAAACTAACAGATATAGAGAAAATTTGAAGGTTGCTAGATTGGCCGGGGGTTGGGGATGAATGAAAAAGGGGCAGGGTTTAAGAAGTATAAATTGACAGTTACAAAATACTCCTGGGGATGTAAAGTAAAGCCTGAGGAATATAGTCACTAATATTTTATTGTAATATTGTATAGTGTCAGATGGTTACTAGATTTATTGGGGTGATCACTTTGTAAGTTATATGAATGTCTATAATCAGTAGGTTGTACACCTACAACTAATATAATATTGTATGTCAACTGTTTTTGAAAAATAAAAAAATACATTAAATAAGAAAAAAAGCAGTCTGATCATCTTGAGACAGGTGACTTTAAACTATTTACATTTGTTGTAATTGCTTATGAATGTGAATTTATATTTTTCTGCATATTTTATATTTTGTTTCTAAAGATTTTCTTTCTTTTTCTGCCCTTTCCTACCTTCTATTGAATATTCTGAGCTTTTATCTGATTTTTTCTTTCTCTGTTTTAGAGGTTACTCATTATATTTTTATACTTTTAAACAAAGGTTACCTATAAATTACTAATATGAACATTTGACTTATAAATATCGGAAGTTCTGTAGGTAAAAAGTTCTTTCTCATCTTCCCATAAGTATATAGTATGCATGGGAAACTTATACTGCAAGCATCCCTCTCCAAATTTATATATTATTTTTATTTTTCATTTTAGGTCCAGCTTGCTTTTAACTTTGACTTCAGTCCACTGATGCTTATTAGTAGTCACTCCTATTTTTACCAGATTCTTTGCTCACTCTTGCTTTTTCATCTCATTTGTTTAGGTTTTACTCTCCTTTATAACATGCATTTTTAAGAAATTCATTTTGGGAGGGTGTGTTTCTGGTAAATACAGTCTTTTTCTGAAATGTCTTTACCCCTCACCCCATTCTTGAAAGAAGTTTCCATTGTTAGTATAAAGTTTAAGGTTGTATTAAGACAAAGTTTTAAGTTGGCAGTTCTTTCTATTGCGATTAAAGATATTATGTTAGTTATATGTTGGACATCTCATTCTATCTTTCACATTCCCTAATCTCTTTTATAATTCTCATTTTTTTACATTTGGGATGGTTTTCAAGCACAAGAATGCCTTTAAACATATTGATAATGGAATTACAGTAATTCTTTGAATGCAGGAAAATTGTGGTACTGTGGGATTCCTTAGTTGAAAAGCAAACTGAACAAAATGTATAGAACATTAACTATACATTTTAAATCATTAGTGAACTCTTATGCACTCTCTTACGTTATAATAGTGTAATTTGTTGGTTGGCTAAAAACAAACTTTCACTTGATACTACCTTTCTGTGAGTTGTTCTAGATATTTTATTGTAGAACTAGATGAGAACTAGTCTTGAAGCCTTTGACCCAGTAAATTGGAGTTTGTGAGAATCTGATTTTGTAATCTTCAGCCCTTTCTTTGTTGAACTCTGCTTTTTCTGTCTTGTCAGTATCCTCCAGTTCATCTTCCCTGGTGCCTTAAATTAAAGACCACATTGAATTAGGGCTTTAGGCAACTAGGTTTTGAGTGCAGTCTGGGGACATAATGGCCAAGCCAGGGCTTCACTTTGGTTCTACTGGTGTTTTTATTTACTTAATAGTAACAATTACAGTAACTGGACAAATAAAAATGTTTTTATAAGAGTTATTTTTGAGGAAAGAGACCCAGCATTGTTTTTCCCATCTTACCAATTCGGATCTAAATACATCATTTCATTTTCAAAATAATAGAACATGTGCTGTAGTGACTGGGAAATTGCAAAATATGGTAGTTAAAATATTACCTTACTTCTGAAAGGAATGCTTGTGCTCTCAGAACTCGGGGAGGAGAACTATTGATAAAATAATGTAGCCAAGAATTTCAAATAGCACTTTCTCCAGGGAAAAGATATTAATTAAGTCAAGAATAAATACATATTCTGTGGTTCTTTATCTCAGAAGATTCAAGGCTTTGGGTATTTAGGAGACAAAAGATGTGGTTGTGACAAGAGCAGTTTATTCTGTGAGACATTCTTTTTCATCTCTTGTCATTTATTGGAATATTTTTATACTCTCACCAGATGCACTATTAGGACAGATGGAATGATATATCTCTTTGGATGGTGAAATCCAAATAAACAAAAGGTTCACTTACTTTTAGATTTGGATTATATGAACTGTTATCTATTAATCTTAATTTATGTACTTTAACTTCATGAAATTGGGCAATGTTTTCTGGTAACTCCATTCGGCAATTGGCAAGCTATAGCAAACAAGAGTATGAAAGTAATTTAAGAGAACTGATGCATTTTACTTAGTGATTAATTCACCTGTGCATGAATAGAGAATAATAGACCTTGAGAAAACTTACTCTCCAGATTCTATAGGAGGAAAAAAATGTTATTTATTTCTAACCTCATTGATTCCATTGGATCAATGAAGGAGTAAGTAGAATGACATTCCCCCAAAATATATTCTATACAAAAGTATTGTTGGATGTTAATAGGTATGCTTAAAAATAATTCATGTATTGTGCTAATCAGTAAAGTGACTTTCCAAGAAACACATCCATCTCCATCTCTCTCTCTCTCTCTCTCTCTCTCTCTCTCTCTCTCTCACTCTCTCAGAGGCCTATTAACATGTCCTAGAATAGTGCTTTTCAGAATACCAGTTTGTATACACTGATTTTGAAGAATATTTATCACCCAAAAAATCCTCTAGGAACTGATCTGATGTCTAAAAAAAGGATGAGATTAAAAAGTATGCCCCTTCATGATGTCATAGTCAGAGGCCAAGTAATCTGTATGGACTGAATGTATTGAACAATCAGCTAAAATATAAAGTAGAAAATAGAAAAGCCCAGGAAATACTAAAGCATAAAGTGTATTGCACAGAGCTGCCATTGAGGCTGATTTATTCTTTATTTAACACTTGTAAATATATATGTTTATTATTACTTATCTGTCAATACAATATATAATTTATTTTGAGAAAAAATTAAGTACTGAAAGGTACAAAGAATATATCAATGGCTCAACAATAGTCACATTTAACATTTGTTAATTTTCTGTGACATTTGGCTGTTGTTTTTTCTTTTCCCTAGTTCTTTTCTTTACAGGATTGAACTTTCTTTGCGGGGTGAGTTGGAGGATTTTTTTCAGACTTTCTGAGAGCTTTATATTATATAATGAGGAAAAGAAGGTTTTGGCCAAAAGTCTAAAAGCAGCTGAAAGAGTCTTTAAGCTAAATTGCACTGAGATTTCATTGTTGAAACACTGGAGTGCCGATGGTGAAATGAGTCACATATTAGAGGTTTATTCTTTTAAAAAGGTAAAATCATGACTCTCATACAAATATAAGATGAACATCTTTCAAAGACTGTATTTAATCCATTAATGAATAAAGGAACCAGTCAGATGTTATAACCTGTTTAAAGGAGTATTACACACACACACACACACACACACACACACACACTGCTGAGTTTGCTGAAATAAGTTTACAAATAGTTGCAAAGGAGGCAATAATCAATTGCAGGTCTGCTGTGCTCATCACAACTCATCCACATTTCTATGGACAAAGGTTATTTTTATTACTATCAGTTTTCTACAATTTACAAAGTTTTAGAATGACCCAAAGACAATGAAAGGCTGAGATAACCTGGAAGGGTGTGCTAGACAAGACCCCCAGCAATGGTTTTGCTCATTTCAAAATCTTTTTTTTTTTTTTTTTTTTGTATGTGGGTGGTTCCCTGGCTGGGAATCGAAACCAGGCTGCAGCGTTGACGGCTGCAGCGTTGACAGTGCCAGCGCTGAAGCCTTAAGCCACTACACCACCAGGGAACTCCCTCAAAATCATTTACGATTTTCCCTGATAACACCAAATGGTTCAATTTATATCACTGTATGCAAGAATTGTTGCAGTTTCATGAAGTAATTGATTGGGACTATATGTAGAAGAAAAAAATAAGCAGTGGTATTCAATGTGGACTGTGAAATCCTCCTCCCAGATCCTTTGTCCTAAAGACTCTGAGAGGCTGTGTGTGTAGGTGGGTGAGGTGCGGGGGCAGTGCATTTACTTTTGTTTGGCCAATAATTTGGGCTGGTGATGCTCAGGGAATTTTAGTACACTGTTATGAGTGGTGTCCTTTGTCATACATTAGTCCCAGTGAGAGACCACTGTGATCTCAGTACTGGGAGGCAAGAGCAGCCTGGGCAATCTTCAGCAGAGGTATACTTTGAACATGTGACAGTGGCACCTTTTCACCTTACATGATAAGATCTGTAAAGAAAGTGTCATTTTCTTTATTTGTTAAGAATCGCTAATTTTTTTATCTTAAATTTGAGAAACACAGTAGGAAGTATTTGCTGCTATAACACTTTAAAAAATATGGCCAATATTCAGGTAAGAAGTGGGCGATATCATCTCAGAGAGAGATTGCTTAATTTTGTTAGGAATTAAGTTTTAGGCTTCAGATAATTTCACATTTTCTCAGAACTTAGAGAACAGATTCTTGAGCAGAGTGCGCACTCAGTAACTGTAGAAAATAATTGGCTTTCTTTCATAATTTGATACCATGGAAACTTCCTTCCTTGACTTTGGTCACAAGCTTTCTTACTCTTCTGTTTCTTCTCTTTTCCAGTGTCTACAAGTTCTTTCTCTTCCTGCACCATGATGGTGAATTCCCCAAAGCTCAACCTTTGGTCCTAAATTTTCTCATGCCTCATGTGTCTCGTATATATTCTTTATCTCCCAATTGCCTGAAATTAAATTTCTCTTAAATGCCTATTGACTCCTTAAAATTGAACATGTGCTGAACTAAGCTCATTTCCTTCTTTCACAAATTAACATACCTTAGATCTTTGTTCCTGGCCATGCTTCTACTGTTTTTCTCCAGTACTTCGAATTTGGATTATCAGAAATTATCTTTGACTCTTCACTCCATTCCTTTTTATATAAACCAATCATTCAGCTACCAGTCCAGTGTTTCATTGCCGCTTGTTTGGAATTTGGTGTGTTCTTACTGGTTTCCTGGTTTACCTTCACTTTTTAATCCAAAGTGAGAGGAGACTGTGCTGTGTTGAGAGTAGATCACAGACTTTGATCTAAAGCCCAACACACCTGGTTTCAAACCTTAACACAGAACAACTCACTCACTAGGCATCTTGGAGCAAGTTATTTAAATTCTCTGAACGATATAAATTTTTGTGTCTGAAAAGTAGGGGGTTTAATGCTTACATTATAGAATTGTTGTGAATATAAATAAAGTAACTACCAAAGAAATGTTTGTTGAATTTGTTGAATCAAGTTTGGTGGTGTGTCATAACATATTACAATATGGGTTAAGAAAAACAGTGGCAAAGGTCTGGTATTTGAATAAAGTAAGTGGTTTTATAATACTGTCAGTAGAGAGGATATGCTACTGATTTGTAAAGGTATTAAAGCAGTTAAGTGGAACTGAGTTATCAGTGGCTGTCAAGTTGCACAATAAAAGCTCTCCGAAAGCTCATTTCCTTGAAAGGATAAATGGGAAAACAAAAATGTACATAGACTTATATTCATGCATACCAATCTATATTACATATTAAAAAATTCTTAGAAATGGAGAGGCACATATCTTCCAATGATGAACGATAATGTTCAAGCATCTTAAGTTTTACTACAAGTTTTCCATTAATTCAGTGTCCCTGGGTAAAAGTTGATCTGAATAGCCTGTTCTCATTTCAGTCAGCATCAATATACCTTTCCTTTTTTGTGGAAAAAAATGTTAAAGCAAAAAATGTATAATTTCTTGACTTCAGTGAACTATCATGGAGAAGGCAGGTAAGGTAGGCTTACCTTCCTGGTAATGCCAAGCTAGAGTCTATTTTACCTGGAACATAGCTCCATAAAGTGGAAAAATTATCTTCAGTAGCAATACATCTTCCTGGACAGTTGTAAGGTTTTTCTATATGCCAGCAACTATATTTTGTACAGTGGTATTTTTCAGGACATAGGGCTCAGGCCTCTACTCTCTATAATAAAAAACCCCAAATCTACATTGTTGCTTTAGAAGGGAGTTGGCAAATTAATATTTCTTGCTAGTATTGACTATGAGAACTGTTTGAACATCCAGCCCTCTCTTGGTTTTGAACTTATTGCTGCATTTTAGAATGAAGGAAGGACATAATACATATCATAGAAGAAATTAAAAGTAATAGTTTTTAGAGCCTTGTCCTTTTAGAATTGAAAAGCTCTTAGAAAAAGAGGAGAGGGAATAACTAAGAAGGGGGAGAGTTATCAATAACTGCATGTTGAAATATAATTGCAGACGTTGGTAGCGGTGGTTGCTGACTGTTAGGAGTGTAAAACTGAATATTTTAAGAAAGGGTTTATTTATACTCAAGAGGAGACTGATAGGCCATTTCTGTGGGAAACCAGTTCAGTTGCAATAGCCAAATATGGTACAGGTATGCACAGTGAAAATGCATATTGAAATGACCATTGCAGCTGTGCCTGAATTCTGAACTGCTCTAGACACTCACTTTTTTTGTTTTTTGCTTTTCTTTCAGTTCTCTTTTCTAAAGTAGACCCTTTACACTCTCAAAACGTGGCCTTTATGTCTGTGCAAAATGGATTGATATAGTGGTCAAGAACTGGTTCAAGATTCAGTTAAAATGATGGTTCTGTGTTTCTAGTTTTGAAACATTTTAAGTTTTCAAATGATTGTCATACTGAAATTGTAGGTAGTGTAGTTGCTTTCCAGGTCATATTTAAATGTGTACTCCCAGATTTTATCCGTATACATATCTCATTTGAGATTAATAATTTAATAGCATATAAAATGTGGACACTTGGTCATTGTTGCTCAAGCAGTAGTTCACCATAATCAGACGTGTCTGGATGCTGATGTTAGCCACTTTGAACATCTCTTGTAATTGCAGAAGTCAAACATGACTTACATTCATCTTTTGTTACTGGTATATATTGAGTATTGCAATTTTAATATTTTTTACTTTCTTAAATGTGTATACATTTTGGGCACCCTCTGTATAATAATGGTGGGAATGAAGAGAGAGGGCTGGTGATAAAAGGGAAGCAATCATTAGGGGGAACGATAGTGAGACATTTTTGCTGTGATTTTTCAGATAGACAAAGCAGGAAAAGGAAATGGTTCTCTATGGATATTGTTCACTGTTATGTGTGCATAAAGACAATTAACAGTCAAGAGTCATATGAGAAACAGAAAAAAGTTACTCTTCCTTTAATGAAAAGCAAATGGTATGCAAAAATAATATAAAAACACAAGTGAGGTAAAAAAAAGAAACTTACTTGGTTACGGTAACAATTGCTGTTTACAGTAACAATTGCTGTTTACAGTAAGTCACGTGCCATGCACAGACATTACTATTCAAACAACTAATAAATACTGCATACTTACTCCTTTCTTTCCCTTGCTGAGACTCATATAGGCTGAGCTGCCAGGGGTGCCGGCACCAGGAATCCAGCCCTCTTTTCTCTGTAGCCATTCAGATGCAAGCTGTGACATTTTCTTAATAATTGTTAATGATTTCACATCATTATTTCTGCTACTCTTTGGAAACCAAGTAATAAATGGAGATGGTGATCCCTAGGTATTCATAGTTTCCCAGAGAAATGGTAGCTATCCTGGAATTAAAGAAGATGGGAGAGAAAAGGTCATTCAAGTGATTATATGAGTGGTCTTGGTTCTCCAGATTGGAAATAGTTACATGGTTTGTTTTGGCCTGAAATTTATAACCTGGTTCTCCTCAGCATCCCTTAGGGTAATCACCTTTATTTTTAATTGATATGTTTTCAAAAAATGAAATATGAAACTGTATTCTAAAAGTGTCTGAAATTTTGGCAATTAGGAAATAAAATAACTAAAACCTAGCAAAGCACACCTACGTTTTTTGGTCACGTCCTCAGTACTTTGTCACATTAGTGGTTGGATTTGGTTTAATCTTTATATATGGATTTATTGACCTAAGCAGTTCTGCATCCGTAATCCCGTGTATCATGTTAGGTAGACATTATTATCTATATTTTATGGAAGACAAAGTCAGAGAGGTTAAATGACTTACTTAAAGTCATAGAGATGATTTGTGACAGTGATGAGATTTGAAAACAGTTCTCGTAATTTCACAGTTGGTGACCTTTTTACCAATTGAGTACAGGTGAATGTAATTTATAGAAATCTTCCTATAAATTATTTCCTGTCAAGTGAGTCCCATGTTCCATTATTCCAGCAGAATATAAAATACATGTGATGGCTTGATACTAAAATCACATGTAAGACTATTGCATGCCTTTATCATCACATACATTAAGGAAAATAACTTCTTGATAAACCAATAATAAATTTATGTGAACTACTAAACCTGAAAACATGGATATTAACAAGTGCCATAATTAAATACAGGGTCTGGCAGAAGTAATGCCGGGTCCTGTACATGAATGCCTTACACGAGATGGGCAGCAATGTGTGCTTATAATTTGTAATAAAAGATTTGGTATAGATTATCAGTTTATAGAAAAAGGCTATTATTTGTACCAGAGCCTGTGCATTAAAATAAGACTCTCTAAAAGTAAAACCATACAGAAGTGACTGGGTCTGTGAATTCTTTAATTTAAGAATTATGTTAAGTGAGAGACAGTGGTACTTGCAACCAAGAGAAATTTCTCCTGCAAACTTAGGCTATCAAAAATGCTTATACTATGTTGATTGCTTTGTTTCGTCTTGGAATGAGGAACAGACAAATCTAGTAGGAAGTCATTTGACTGAGAAAGATAGAAGGCAGCATTAGCAATTACTATGGACTGGTAAAAGCCCACTGCCTTTCTACCTCTCCTCCTTCCTCCTTGCACCATCCTCTACCCAGACTGGGCAGTGAGACTGACAGCAGAATCTGTGTGGGCTTGGCTCTTTGATGGCAGTAAGTCTCGGGCCACCATGAACCAAGCTGTGATTTCTGCTGCTGAGTAAACAGCCCTTTTCCTCCACTAATTTACTCTTTTGTAATGAGTGAGTTTTTAAAAAAAAATCTTTTTTATAAAATTTTGCTTTCAGATGTGGCTTACAGGCTAAATGTGAAGATAAATGTTGGCCATTACCTTATCAGACACTACATGGCCTTAATTTTAACATTCTTTCTGCGAAGGGCCTGTTTATATTATAGCACAGGTCTGCAGGAGACATGTGGGGGTAGGATAGTGGATTGTAGCCTGAGGCACTTACTTGCTTGAGAAAAATTGTTGCCAGATGAGTGGTTTCAAAAAGCTCAGGCTGCTGATGTGGGTAGAGGATTAAAGTGAACAGAGTTTCTTTTCTCCTTTACAAAACTATATGCTGGAGAGCAAATGGGTTTTTATGTGCATGTGCACCTCCTTTTTCTGTGGGGAAATCAAAAGTAGACTCTGTTAACCAAAACTTAAGCAACGGGCAAAATTTTGCTGGTTGCTTGAGAGTGCCGGTTGCTTGAGTTCCGGTTAACGGAGAGTCTGTTTACATTTATGCAGCATCTGCCAGTCTGGGTGCCAGTTACTGAGAGTTTACTGTAATATGGGAACATCTTGTGATAAAATATATGAAGTAGAAGCTGAGGGAATAGATAGGTGAAGTAGAAGAAATGTGCCCCAGGTTTATGGTAAGTTGTATTATAACCGAACTCTTGGCATTTATTTGTCTCCTGGTGATGACTACAGTGTAAACAGAGGGATGTGTGCATAAATAAATAGGTATTCCATCAGCACCTTTTAACATAAATATTCATTTCCATAAAAAAACATAGATGCTTTCACAAGCTTTATTTTATTTTATTTTAAATTAGTCCACATGTGGAAGAATTCCAGTAAGATTAATCCCATGCAGTCTCAAATACTTATGCTTCTGAATGAGCAGAGCCTTCACTGCATTGCTTAAATGGTGTAATAAATGGCTCTCGCAATTCAATATCTGCAAATCTCATTAGATGCCTACATTCAGGCAGTGAGACTGGAAATAGTTTAAATCTGAGTTTCCAAGAAAGAAACATGGGAAATATCTCCAATTATGATTGTCGATTATGTAGAAAATAGTAATGTAGAAATTTCTGAACAAACTTATTTTTGTTCCCATTATCCTGTCTTCAAAATAAAGTTTAGGACAGCTCCAAAATAATAAAATTGCCTTATTACCAGTAATTTACCAATCTTCACTTTATAAAATTACATATTAATAAGTATTTTATAACCACAAATTACACCCCAAATTATTCACTTGCCACTTTTTCATAAATTGAGTTCTCTTTTTAGAGGGTAGTGTCTTTGAAGAAAGCTCTCCCAGCCAGGGCATCAGGAAGCAGGACACCTTCTCACCTAGCCAGAAGAGCCCACTGGGCTCCTGTGTATGAAACAGGGCACAGGAGGGGTGTGAGAGGACAGAAAGATAGGTTACCAACCTGGTTTCTCCTTCCACTGACCCAGAGATCAGGAGAACATCACCCTCATTCTCACCTGTCACTCTAACCAGGAGGGAGTGAAGAGCCAGCTGCTCCTTCTAGTGCCAGGAACCCCGTAGGCCCCTCAATCTCCACCCACCCCTCATCCCCTCCACTGGAACCTCCTAGATAAAGCTCTCCTCCTTCTGCTTCAGCAATGGAGAGATGTGGCTACATCTTTTCTTGCCAAATACTTGTTACTGGGTATTGGGGATCTGGAGCAGGAGAGGTGTCAGGGTGATTACAGAGGAACATCCGCATTAGAAAGGTTCATTCAAGAACACATTTGCTTTTTCTGAGCCCATCCACTAGAGATGCCCTTTGGCTATGCCTATTCCCACTCCCTCACTTGGGACAATGAAGGAGTAAAACATTTAACTGAAATAAAACACACATACAGAAAATTGCACGAATCATAAGTGTACATCTCAGCGAATTTTCAAAAATAGAAGCACCCACGTAACAAGTATCCAGATGAAGTTTATCTTTTTATAATAATATTTATTTCCTCATTATACAACCACTTTGTAGTAATTTTGGAAAATTCAATAAAGAAAATAAAATCTACTCCCCCTGAAAATGACATTCACAACATTTTATGTTTCCAGTCCATTTGTCTATGCTACCATAAATACACGCACCCAGTATCACAACTTCCGAAGCTTCACGCATGTGTGCACATACACACAGACATTGTCGGTAAGTGCCTGTTGGCTTCACCAGCAGAATGGTGGGGAACAAAAGGGAAACTGAAAACCATCTTTCTCCTTACTTGATATCAGGAAAGTGCTCCTTGTGAAGGAGGAGGTGAAAAAGTGGCTGACATATACATGTGGCTGATTCATAGATTTTATTTATGCAATATTTTCCTCTCTCAGAAAAGTCAGCAGTGATGATAAAAAACGTTCAGCGACTGAGTGAAAGACCTCTTAATGCAGAGCCAAGGTGGCGCCGGGACTCAGACTTTGCAGGCTGCTCTGTGAACCTGAACCCCTGAAGTTTCCAGCTTCACTTTTGCAAGAAGGCTAACTTACTTTGGTTTTTGAATTAGTTCTCTCGCAGATACCTAAACAGACTAACTACAGTGAGTCAAAACTCTAGAAATTGGCCAGTGGTTTTGTGAGTTGCAGGAAAATGATCTCCCCATCACTCCTAAAATGGAAGAGATGATGCCTTCACGTACTGGTTGCTTTGGTCCTCTTGGAGTTTCTTGCTCACATTGTCAGGAATAGGACAGGTGGCACTCATTTCCTGTTGCTATTGGTGGTGCAGGGTGTGTTGCCCATCTGTCTCCTGGCTGGCCATGTGCTCAGCTTCTGCAGGCGTCCCTTTTCCTCAGAACTGCCTATGCCTCTCTTTTTGTAAATTATCTTTTCTTTCCTTGTACACTTGGGATTTGAGTTATTACACATACAGAAACTGTACTGGATTTTTATATTTGTAAAATATCTTCTCAGGTCATTCCTTTCTCCTTGCTTGTTAAAAACATGTTCACAAATAGTATGGAGTGGCCTGTATGTTTACACGTGTTCTTGTATTGTCTTTGCAGTCGAAATCAGCTGTCTGCCCTGCCTGCCTGCCTGTGTGGTCTGCCTCTCAAAGTCTTAATTGCAAGTAACAACAAGCTTGGAGCACTGCCAGAAGAGATAGGTCAGCTCAAACAGTTAATGGAGTTGGTATGTTCCTGATTTTTAAGATGTTCTTTTTTGTTTATTTACTAATTATAGCCTATTGTGGTCAGGTCATCAGAAAGCCTTTTTGCTATAGTTGTACACAAGGAGCCTGTGTTGTTGGAGGGCTGTATAGGATAAAACCATTAAATACGGAGAAGAACAATCTTGGCTTTTCTGTAACAGACACAGTTCCTGAAATCTGCAGGTTTCTTGTAGTTTACACTTCCTGAAATTCACAGGATTTATAGCTCCTGAAGTTTACAGGTTATCATTCAGTAATTAGATAATTTCATTTCACATTGTCTATAAGTTTGTAATAAATTATGGATAAACTGGAGAAATAGTTCTACAAATAAGTTAGTGTGCCCCACTTTACAAACTATAGAAATGATCCCTGAAAGTATAGTCTTGCCCCACTTTACAAACGTATGTAATTAAGTCACAAGACAAAAAGAACAGAGTGCTCTGATTCTATAAGTATTTGAGTAACCATGCCCCAAATTAATGTAATTTTGAAATGTGACTGTATACCCTAGGATAAAAAAGAACAAATTATAAATGCACAGAAATGGGTTGTAAGTGTGTGCCTGAGGCTGAGGTACACTACTGTATTTCAGCTCTTTCACAAGAGAGTTAATCAGTGTTTTTCTTAAAATGAAAAAGACTGAAGCCATTCTAGACTTCCATTGAGCTAAAATGTGTGAATGTAAAGGTAAAATGAGCAATCAAATTAATACGTAAAAGTCATAACTTATCTCTCAAGCAAGCATTATTTCATCTTGTGTCAAGCACAGAGCATATTGTGATAATAACCATGGAAAGGACACAGTACCATCCTTCAAGTAGATGCCAGTAGACCATTGATGGCCAAAAATATTTTCTCTTATATTCCAGTTAATTCCTTGGAGCCACCTGGAACTCATGGTGATGGCTTGTGGGGTCCAGGTAGAGTGGTGTGATCATGTAGTCATGTCTGCAGTGAGAATTGGCTAGGAGAGTGATAGCACCCATGTCACATATGTATCAACTTTGATTTTTGTATAGAAATGAGTAATTGCTATATAAAAGCATTAGAGCTATAAAAAGTACCTTTTTTCAAGACTTATGTGAAAACAGTATCTGAAACCCGTTCCAACTAGCTCACACCCAGTGTGGGATTGGTTATAGAGATGCAGAGGTCTTCACACCACTCAGTATCAGGACATATCATCAGGGATCATGAGTGATTAGAACAAGAAACTGGAAAGTTATCAAGAAGTGTGGCCATGGTTTGTTTTTATGAGCTTTCTCTGCTTCTGTGTATAATGGAGAAGTTGCCTAGCCCACAGATCCCAAGTTTAAATGTCCTCTTAGCTAAACACTTAGGAGAGACCTACTAGCAGGTCACAGACCTGGTTTCTGAGTGACAGAGGCAAGATCTGAGTCTGTTTTCCCCTGACTCAGTCAGCGATGTCCGAGAAGTACGTTCATGGGGTAGGGTATGATTGACTCAGTCTTGAGGGTGGGAAAGGTTGTAAGGGAAGAGACCTTTGAGAGGCCTCTCACATCAGTCTATGTGGGATTTACTAGATAAAAAAAAAAAGAAGACATGTACAGAAATGCCTTCAAGAAAGAAGGGGTAACTTGTACAAAGACAAGACAACCTAGGACTACATGACATGCTTGGTGAATTGGAAGCAGTTTAATCCTGCTGAGGCTAGGTGAGTAGGGCTGATAGCTCCATCCTCATGGTCACTGCCTTATATCAGGCCACCATCAACTCTTTCACAGGGCATTCAAGGCCCCCTTTCACCCTGCTACTCCCCTACCACCCATGGTCTGGCCCCTGCTTCCCTCCTCAGGTTCATCTCTTGCCCTTAGCCCCTTCACCAAGTTCTAGCCTTCTGGGGACGTACCTTGTTCATTTTCACTTTGGGTCTTTTGAGCACATCACTCTTTCTATGTGGACTGTTTCTTCCTCTTCCTCTTCTCTTAGTCAGCTGATAGCAAAGTTAGATCTCACCTCCTCCATAAAGCCTTCGCAGATCCTCCCAACCTGAGGTAGGTGCTCTTAAGGCAGGTACCCTATACTTATCATCAGATTTTCACCACGTCACATTTGCCATCTAACATGGTATTCTCCACACCAGTTCCCTCCACACCTTTGAAAACTGCTTAAGGACAGGAATTGCATTCATCTTACTTGCTGTTGTATCCCAGTGCCTAGTATATAATAGACTCCCCAAAATGTTTTCTGAATGCTGCTGTCAAATGATGGAAAGTGGACCATGGAGGGGGGTTGGGACAGCGTAGGACTCCCAAGTATTATGCTGGGTTGAAGGTACTCTATCTTACAGTCCAAATTAATTCAGAACTTGCCATTTTAAGTGGTTCCAGAAAACAAACAAATACAGGTGCCAAAAAATTATACATATTTTAAGGAAGGAAAATACTGTATTAAAATTGTAATACTCAGTATATACTGATAACAAAAGATGAACATAAGTCACATTTCACTTCTGCAATTACAAGATGTGCTCAAAGTGGTTATCATCAGTATTTATGTAATACATAGATAAAAATCTCGTTAAATGTGTATACATTTTTTTGGCACTTCAGTGCAGAATAATAATGTTTTGAATGAAACTGATAGTTATATGCTTTGTAAAATGCTTCTTTATGGAGTCTAATAAATCACAAACTTTATAATAGATTTGCTGGAGTTTGGATTTAGTCTTGCAAACACAATTTATAATTGTTTTTTCCCCACTTCTCAGGCTCCTGCACATGGGTGGAACTCTGGTAAGGTCAGTCTTCTGGAACCTCTTGGTAGCTGGAATGTGTTTCTGTTCCACTGCACCCTGTGCTTAATTAAGCCCACAGTGTGCCATCTATCAGCTGTTTTGTTAAAATATGGACCAGCTCATCCGTTAATAGGTGGCACATGTGCTGAGCCCAGGAGCCAGCCCCACACTAGAGAACGGCTTTCCTCAAATACCCTTGTCAGCTGCTAGGCTGGCAGAAGAATTAGAACAGCACTGTCTCCAGCCTTGGGACACTGGAGCTGCTAGGTGGTTGTAAGGGATGCCCTGAACTTTTTTCTTAAGCACTGTCTGGAGCCCAGCTCTAACAAAAGCCACCCTCCCACTTAGTTACAGCACTGTCAACAATCAGTCCTTGTGACTTTTCTCCATTAGCAATAACTGTTGCACCCTTGAGTCTTAAAATGTTAGAGCATAGGGGTTTTAAAAGGCATTTAATTCCCTTGGGTTTTGTCATTTATAAGACACCAGGGTGATGACTTATAAATGACAAAACCCAAGGCAGAGAAATGATGAGCAAGCAACTATCAAATGTCACCCTGGCATAGCTAACTTGTAGCTTAGGTTGTAACACCCTCACTCAGCACTGTGTAATGGTAAAATAATACAAGCAGCAAATGTACCTTTAAGTGTACTAGTAGCTACATTTAAAAACATATAAGCAAATGAAATTAATAATAATATATTTAATCCAATATAGCTAAGATATTATGTCAACATGTATATAATATAAAATTGATGAGATATTTTATGTTCTTCCTTTGTACTAAGTCTTTGATGTCCAGTTTGTGTTTATACTGATAGCACATCACAGATTGTACTGGCACGTTTCTTCTGCTCAGTAGCCACATGTGGCTAGTGGCTATATCCTACCAGATGGGGCAGCTTGTGTTCTTTCCACTCTGTGACACCTGTGTGTAAGCAAGCCTAAAAAAGCATTTACTTCTGAAGTTGGAAGAAATTCAGTAAGTTGCCATAATTTAACAACAAAGGGTACCTGACCTTAAGGCTTAAGGTCAGTGACTAAAAAAAGATTTGTTTCCATCCGTTCTTATTTATCTTTCATCTTTTTGCTTAAAAATAGTAGTGTATTTTAGTAAACATGTCAGTTAATTTTTTAGCTATGAATTGGAAAAAAAATTCCCCAGGGAGCCTAGACTAAGTCTAGAATTTGGGAAGCTTCTGTTTACTGTTACATAGTAACCAACTGATTAAAAAATATAGGAGCTCCCCAAGCATTCAGAGTACCTTAAGCCGCTGATAAGATCTCTCAGTTTATTAGGCTTAGCATTGTGTAAGTATTTTGGAAGAAATAATCTTAAAATTTTCATATTAGACTCATAGTATCTTAAATTGAATTGTAAGTTCTTATTTCTTTCCAAGTATTCTAGAGTCATCAAATTGTCCTTTTTAATTTTTGAGAGAAACTGGAGTTGGAAAAAAATATCTTATCTTCTTCAATGTATCACAGTTATTTAAGAATCTTAAAACAAAAAGCACTGCCCTGCCATTCAGTGATTGGCTTGTCCAGCCATTTAGATTATTCAGGGAATATTGAAAAGCAGTTGTTCCTCCTTCCATGAAGAAGCCATTAAGAAACACTACTGAGATGTCCTTTCCTGGAATCTACAAGAGAGGCTAGAATTTATGTATTCTTAGCTCTATGGAGCAGGTCCCTCTAGAATCATTTCTGATGGAAATGATCTAGAACTTTCTGACCTTCTTGGCCACTTTGAGTTATTTCTGTTACATGCCTCAGAGCTGTAGCCATTTGTACATGTTGCTTTGTAAATGTGTGTATGTGTATAATGGGAAGAGAAAAAGCATTTATACTGAGCACTTACCATATACCAAGCACTCTGCTAGGTACACACAGATAAATAATCTTGTCAATATAATCTTGACATTAACCCAGCAAAGTGGGTATCATATATCTACATTTTACAGACAAGTTTGAGTTTCACAATTACTTACCCAAGCTGTGGGGCTACAAAGTGGTAGAGCTGAGCTGAAAATTAGGCTTGTCTGATGAAAGTCCATATGCTTTCCATAGCACAATGCAGCTGTGGTTATTGTAAACCTCTCATGGAGAGAGGCCATGATTACTTTCTTTGGCGTTCCTGGTTTCAACTTGTAGTGATTTTTCCATTAAAGTTGTGGCAGGCCATGAACAGCTGAAAGTGAATCAGATACGTTACAAATGTAGGATGTGGTACACATGGCAGTGTCTGTCTGAAAGTTTCCTCACTGAGAAACCACAGCCAGGAGAGAGTCAACAGACTTCTCTTGTGTTGATGTCAACATATTGGAAACATGGTTCTTTTTGCTGTCAAATCATGCCTGAAAGATAAAGTATGGTAAATATTTGGAAAGAGATGGTATATGAAGTCATGTTATAATTAATAGACAGCTATCACTAAGTTAGAACATAATAAATTTGAGAACATTATAGGGCATTTGCCAAAGGTTTTGGAGTTTCCTCATTGGTTCTCTGTGCGTGCTGACATGCTTGGGTCCAGAGATGGTCTATTTCTTGTTTTCTCAGTTCTGTCTTCTCCCAAATTGTTCAATGTGTGAAAATTGTGTCTTCAAGCTCTTACCTGTATGTATGAGACTCAACATCACTGATTTAGAAACTTGCTTTTCCAACCAAAAAGCCTCACAGGGCCTGACTCAAGTAATAACTGCTTGGAAAGTGCATTTCCTGTCCCTGACTAGGTACACTATCTTTTATACTGTTTTCATGAAATGTTTAGTGGTGTGGAGAGTTTGAATTTAAGACATGATTATACACACAGGATTGATTGAGCAGCTTCTGAGGAAAAATCTCTTGTTCATTATTTTTATGCATAGCATTCCAATCTCTGAGGTAGATAGTAGAAATGTAAATTCATGTGTTTGCCATGGTCATTCATCGATTGGTAGTCCCTGGAGATGCCTTTTATTCTCTCTGGTTTCTTTGTGACAGTTGGAAACCTATGGCTTGTTCAAGATCTCTTCTGTTGCTTCAACTTCTGACTTTCTTAGGAAGAGCAGTGGGGTGGGGCATATGTTTGTGGTTGTGTGGAAGCCGATGAAGTAGAGTTTTATACTGCAGAGAGACACTCAGTAAGTCTTGAGAGGTGATGATCTATTATACTAGAGCTTGCTTGAAGAAGTTTGGAATTTAAATTAATATATTGGTTTTTCTCAAAAATTTCCAATGCCTAACTACAGGTATTGAAGTTTTTTGGTTTTTTTTTTATTCATTTTTATTGTTAGACTTATTGGGGTGACATCTGTTAGCAAGGATTACATAGGTTTCAGGCATACAATTCTACAGTGCATTGTCAACTTGATGTGTAATAAGTTCACCACCTAATGTGACTTCTCTTTCCATCACCTTATATTTAGCTTTCCCCCTCCTCCCCCTCCCCCTCCCCTTTCTCCCCTCCCTGACCCACTCGTCCCCAAATAAACATTAAACTATTGATTGTGTCCATGGGTTATTTGTTCATTTCTTTTTTCTTTTTTTTTTTTTCTTTTGTCATTATACCTTCTTTTATTCTATCATAGTAACTCAGACATTTTTTTTTTT